>OENT01001691.1:0-36792 GCA_900239685.1 Rotaria macrura | reverse complement strand
GAACCATGCACCTCCTGCTTTCCAGGCAGACGTATTAACCACTGTACTAGAAAGGAGTATGTATCATTCGTTCCGTCTTATGCCAGAAGGGGAACACTTCTGACATAACAATTACGTGCAAGGTATGGCTCTAGAGTTTTGCTGAATAGACAGTGTTTTGCATATGAAAGTGCTAATATAAGCCATATAGGTATAGTCTATCGTATTCTTGGATCAGACAGTGACTTCAAACTTCAAAAATCTCACTAAGACGGCTGAAATATGGTGCAGATATGGTATACTCAGATGGTGAACTTTTAAGACACGATATCATTACGAGTAGTTCGTATGGGATAGATTTACGGAGCACCATAAACGATCATTGTAAACGGCATCAAATCAAGCCGTAATACGATGACCAATATACAACCTTCGTACCCAGGCCGAAAATTATCTTAATCTGGTATTTTACTGAAGTATAGGTAATGTATTCTTTCATTTGGGCACATCTAGTTGCTAAGACTTTGAATTTTATCTGATCTTAGAGTTGATATCTAGAGACTAGGTACGCATTACTTGTGCAATATACCTTATAAAAGAAACTATAGATGACTTGTTAGATTTGAATATTCAAGGGATTATAATGCTCATACTTGGCGACATTAGGAGAGAATGATATGAAAATAGTTTTTTCTGTTAACTATGCCACCAATTTAGATGATGCACCCAGAGAATGTTTTTTTGTGGCCTTGCAAAAAAGACAATAAATTAGGCAATATCCAAGGCACCCCAATAAATTACTTTTGGGATTTTAAGACGAATAGGTATTTATTAAAGGCAACAATACGAAAAATACAGGTTAGTGGTAGCTTCAGTGAGACTCTTGAGCCTCATGACACTACTTTTGTGATTCTACGATCGTATCAAATTGTGCAAGGCTTCGCTCCATAGATAGCATACATTTTAGTGGCATGATTTGAAGAATCTGCATTGATTTGTCATGAATCTCATATACTTTCTTTTTCTACCTAAAGATACCACTTCTTAACTTCCTGTATGACCTGAATATACGGTTGAGTAGCAATCTTGATATTTAGTAGTGAACTAGCTGTTTGCAGTCTTTGGAGAGCTTGCGTTGGAGGTAAAGGGTTAAAATCGATGATTTTATTTTTTTAAATATATTCAATTACATCTTGGATACTTTGCGTGAAAAACAAAGTATTATCTTGCACTCTGTTGGTAATAATGATACGCAACAGGACTCTTCATTTCAGATTCCTGTTCGAAACACGGATCGATACTCACAGTCTAACGAACGAGCTCTCAGATGAATCCGGAACATGTGATTTCATTAAATCATATTGTTTATTATTTCAAATATGTGAGATATACGAACCTAATATATAATTGGTATCTTATAGTGATTGTTTGACTCCCTCTACTGTATACATGACCGCTATGGTTGGATCAGAGGAAGGAACCAATGAAAATACTTCTGGAAATCTAGGGATATTAATTTTTATTTTCGAAAAATATATATTCATGTGATCTAGATAGGAGTGTTAGTGAATCATTGATTGTAATTTTCTCAGCAGTCAACCGAACCTTGAAAACTTTTTGTGTTCATAGAATAGAAGAGAGAAGAAATAAGTTTGATTTTGCATGACATTCGTCTTGTATACCACGCAAAATATCAAAATCTACTTAAGTCAGTCATAAAAAATAACATTTCAAGATATTGATTCGCTCTTTCAGATTATTATTAGCATCTCGTTCGTTTACTTTAATCAATCGAAGATTCTTTAATGTTACGACAAGCTCTATTTCGTGTTTATAGTCAAAGAAGTCTTTTATCCATACCTTATCGTACGGTATACCGTTCCGTAATTGATAATCCTGATAAAATTGCTGTCATTGACTCCAATGGTCGTTATACATATTCACATCTTCTTTCTGCAAGTATTCAATTAAATGATAGACTTCTTTCAGTAACAGACCATAAGCAAAAATCTTCTAATAAACGTATCGCTTTTCTCTGTAACCCAGACGCATCATTTGTTGTTGCTCAATGGACATGTTGGCTTTCTCATGCAATTTGTATTCCACTTTGTAAAGATCATCCACAATCATTACTAGATTATTATATTGATGACGCCCAATGTACACATTTAATCGTCTCATCAGAATATGAAAAACTACTTCGACCACTAGCCGATAAATTTAACATACCTCTAATTATAATTACAAATAAAGATATTACATTAGGTGAAACCAAACAACATATTACAACATTGAATAAACAGGAATATGATATTTTTTCGAAAAATTCTGCTGATGCTCTTATACTGTATACATCTGGAACAACAGGAAAACCAAAAGTAAATTCTATTCTTTAGGATATCATTTCGTCTGAAATACACGTATCTTTTAATATGATTAGGGTGTTGTTCATACTACTGCTACATTACGTGCACAAATGGATGCCATGCTTTCAGCTTGGCGTTTAACTAAAAATGATACAGTATTAAATATACTTCCACTTCATCATGTTCATGGCATGATAAATTGTGTTATGTCACCACTCTATGCTGGAGGAACAGTCGTCATGATGAACAAATTTGATGCTCAACAAGTAACTATATAGTTGATCGATCGTAATTTTTACTACGAGAAACTAATGTTTTCTTTTTCAAGACATGGAATCATTTACTGAATGATCGTAATCCATCCATTAATGTATTTTCAGCGGTACCAACAATTTATGTCAAATTAATTGAACATATTAAAAATTCATCAATAAAAGACGTGAAAAAAATTTGTTCAGATCACATACGGTACATGAGGAAAAAAGCTATAAAATTCAATCTTTAACAAGAAAAACAAATATTCTCTTGTATGTTTCTCATGCTAGACTATTCCTTTCTGGTTCATCATCGTTACCAGAACCAATATTTCAAAACTGGCAAGAATTAACTGGTTTCGAAATTGTAGAGCAGTTCGGTTCATCAGAAACAGGACGTGTTCTATCCAATAAACTCGAAGGAAAAAAAATAGCTGGTAAGCATACTGCTTGATTTATCGCATTGTAAATATTTAACGGAAAACCAAATATTCTAGGACGAGTTGGTCTTCCAATGCCTGATTCGAAAGTACGCTTGGTACAAAAGGACGACAAAAACAATGATTGTATTGTAGTTGAGGGTACCTATGATGAAGTAAAAATATTGCAAGGAGGTAAGATAATGAGTTTTCTATTTTACTTTGATTTAAAGCAAATAATTTTCATTGTTTCTATAGAACATGATGGAAAGGTAGAAGGTGAAGTATATGTAAAAGGTCCTGCGATATTTAAATATTATTTCAATAAAGAAGAAGCTACACGCAAAGCATTTGACCCTGAAGGATACTATATGATGGGTAAGTTAATTCTCTAATTCCTTTCATTAGAAAAATGTTGAATTGAATCAGATAGTTTCCACTAGTGTCTATCCTCTTCGACAATTAGTTAATTCATTGGTAAAATTATTTTTAGCAAAGAATTGGTAATTATAGTAAAAATATGTAACATACGAACAAAAAGATTTCGAAGTTTTCAATACTAATGATAAACAGATTTGTTCAAAATAGGAATAAATGTATTGAAAAAAAAACTAACTTAATTGTTGACATGTTCTTTCTGGATCGAATTACGAATGAAAAATTTTGACAATGCATTAGTAATCGATTACGATGTACATTGTTAAATAATAGTATTTGCTGTTCGCTTTACATATATTCAATACGTATACATGACAATTGATTAATGGCACGTCGTTTTCATTCAAATTAGACTACAATCAGGAGAGCATCGAACCATTTCTATTCTATGAATGACTAATTAAGAAGATAATAGATGAATTATGGTTTCATTTTCAATGAATCGATCACAATTGAAGTAGAAAGAATTTTTAACTAGAATCAATCGAAAAAGATCTGCACAAGAGATTATTGAAAAGAATCGAATTATCAAATACTAAGTGTGACAGAGATGATAAACTATCAACGTATTGATTTAATCTAACTTTAGGGGATATAGCTGAATACGATAAAACGAATAATACATTCCGTATACTGGGTCGATCATCTGTTGATATCATAAAATCGGGTGGTTATAAAATATCAGCATTAGATATTGAATCTGTTATTCTTCATCATCCATTGGTTAGTGAATGTGTAGTTATTGGTGTCAAAGATTTAGAATGGGGAGAACGTGTTACGGCTATTGTTGTTCTACAACCAGACAAAAAACAAGACGAACTTACACTTGAACAATTACGAGATTATTGTAAGAAGAAACTGCCAGCATATCAATGTCCAACACAATTAAAAGTTGTTGATAAACTCGAACGTAATGCTGTTGGAAAAGTCAACAAAAAAGAACTGAATGCAAAACTTTTCCCACCAGTATCCAAAAATAAAAATTAAATCGACTTATTCTTCTATTATGTACAGTACTGCAATGTCCAAAATTTTCCTATTCGCACACGTATTTCTCCTATCCGCATCTTATCTGTACACGTGAACTTCGTACTTGTTTAACCACTCAACCTATGTTGTCTTTTACTTGTACTGAATTTTTAAGTAATGTTTACAATTTCAGCTCCCTTTTATTCTTTCATCGGTTCCATCAATTCAAATGGGGTAATCAAGTTAATATGTGAAAATCATAAAAATTTACAAAAAAATATAATAACTTCTAATACATTTCAAACTCATAATTTTCATAGAATCATTAGTGCTCAATTAGTCTCTTCGACTATACTTTCACTTGGTTTTGAACTATTCGATCAGTTATTCATTACTGTAATATTACAATATCTTTTTAATAAATGACTTTCTTTTAAACGTGATGTTTTTTTTCATCAAATCGATCGAAATTTCTATCATGTAGTGCATCATTACTATACCCAATTGGTCGATTTTCATATATCGTCAATAGTAGCCTAAGCAGCCAAAATTTTTCAAAAACGGTTGTAAATGCATAGAAAGAAACAAAAAAGCTGGTCTTCTATTGCATGGTCGTTATCAATGACGAGATCATAATAAGAGTTCTTAAGTATCAAAAAGACGACGACTTTTTCTCTTTTTTTATGCATTTACATCCTTTTTTTAACTGAAAACGCGATTAAACAGAGAAGAAGGAGAGAAAACGAGCATTTTCATTCACAATCGGGAACCTCGATTGTCATCCAAACACGTCCCCTTTTCTTGATTTTTAATCCTTTTCGAGTGAGATTAAAGCTTTTCGTGGCTGTAACTGTACTTCCACTTTTGTTCTATCCTTACTCATACATGTACGAATATCTTAAGCGTGAACTGCAGTACTCTCATGTTATTAATTCAATTTTTTCTTCTTTTACTGTTCTATAGATTTTAATGTCTATTATTTTAGAGCGTATCTACTTTATTTTTATGTAGAATAAACGTTTAAAATTGAATATCTTTCTAAGTTTTCTTATGACACAAATCATTAGTATATCTACTAGTAACATAGGAGAAAATCACAAGTTGGCATCGAGTGATATTTCTTCAATAAAAGTTATATTTTATTCAATATGTTTTTCAAACATGTCAATACCTATACAATACCATTAATCTAGTTCATTTATTACTATGGGATGGTATTTTTCCTTTCATTTTTCATTGTCAATGACCTTGCTAACATATGCTATTATTGTGATTGGCAAAGATAAATGAATGAAAGATAACGAAATGCCTTCAGCAATATTTGAGCTAGTCTATGACTAATCAGTTAAAACAAATATCCAAGGCCAACAATGCTTGAATTTGCATCAACAATACCATGAAAACATATTCATCTAACATTCTCTTATGATTTAATATTATAACGACGTTGATTAGAAAAAATATATGAGTAAATAAAATTGAATCACAAAAAAAAGGTCAGATATTTTGATTTCTAAATCGACATTTTCTCTTGCAGATGATCTATTCTCGATTGGTTTTGTTTTCAATACGTAAAAGTATTGAACATCTAAAACCTTTATTTCGTTTATCGTCTACATCATCACGTCCTATTTACTATGAATCGGTTTCTCGACATCCAAATCAAGTAGCACTGATTGATCACTCATCTTCATATACTTATGGTCAACTGTATTCCCTTTCANACTAGTAACATAGGAGAAAATCACAAGTTGGCATCGAGTGATATTTCTTCAATAAAAGTTATATTTTATTCAATATGTTTTTCAAACATGTCAATACCTATACAATACCATTAATCTAGTTCATTTATTACTATGGGATGGTATTTTTCCTTTCATTTTTCATTGTCAATGACCTTGCTAACATGGATATTGTTCGATAACTACGTTTTTCCATGATTACGTTCTTCTTCTATTGAAAAAGAAGATGTATGGTCATATGTCGAGAGCCATTTCAACTTCATTACGTGATCACGATAGAATGTTGTATAAATAAAGATAATGCTGACATTATGCGAGTCCAGGGCTGTGGTAAAGAAACTTTTCTTGAGATAAATTTATTACACACGAATTCACAATAAAGAATTTCAACCAAAAACTTGACCTACAACTATAGAGATCCCGTGCATAGTGCACGGTTGGTTTTCCTGTAAAGCTTCACATCTGTGCTTTAACCTTGATCCAATAATAGACAATCTGACGGGCCAGAATTATGTTTAGATAGATCATAATCTTGTAGCCTTACCCTGCAATCTTATAACCTTATATCATTGTAATCTATCCTAGAACCTTCGAAAACAGTCTTGATCATGCATAGCACATGGTCATTGAAAGTTCTAGAATGTGCCTGATCATTATCAGAGATAGTAAAAGATTCTAGATAGCTTTATAACATTCTGGAAGTGTCTAAATATTTCTAAGAACATTGTAGCATCCGGTTTCACTATTAACTTTTAACCTGTAACATTGATCTGTAACCTATTCACACGGTGCTCAATGAAAGTTTGAGAGAAATCTAGAAAATTCCAGAATATTCTAAAAACCTGTAGTTAGCGACGCATAGATCTGGAAAGTTCTAGTAAATTCTTGAATTTTTAGCCTTTAACCTTGGACACGGCACAGAGAAACACACAGACATTGAACATTACATATAGATATATAGATAGTTTCAACGAAAACAAACGTATCTATGTTACAAGACATAATTGGTATTCTGAAGAGTAATCATATTATAGTCAAACTAATCTCGGGAGAAAGATATATTTTACTGTGTTGAAGTCTATAGAATCATTCGATGCCTACAGAAAAAACATCATAAAAACATTCTTTAATCTATATCAATTAGTCTTGATCTCGAATCACTTTGAAGTTTAACTTAATCTTATCGAAACCTATTTGTTACAATTAAATAAAGTCGAACGGTTTTCAACACTTGTTTACTCTTTTCTAGTTAGTTCATTTCTTCTTTTTTTGTTTGTTACTTTGTTGGATTTGATCAAATTTCCTGATAAGAAAATTGAACAGTAGTCATTCTTCCAATTTTAAGCTTTATATTAAATAAGATTAGATAATGTGATAGAGGAACAGCTTCTATGCTATTATTGTGATTGGCAAAGATAAATGAATGAAAGATAACGAAATGCCTTCAGCAATATTTGAGCTAGTCTATGACTAATCAGTTAAAACAAATATCCAAGGCCAACAATGCTTGAATTTGCATCAACAATACCATGAAAACATATTCATCTAACATTCTCTTATGATTTAATATTATAACGACGTTGATTAGAAAAAATATATGAGTAAATAAAATTGAATCACAAAAAAAAGGTCAGATATTTTGATTTCTAAATCGACATTTTCTCTTGCAGATGATCTATTCTCGATTGGTTTTGTTTTCAATACGTAAAAGTATTGAACATCTAAAACCTTTATTTCGTTTATCGTCTACATCATCACGTCCTATTTACTATGAATCGGTTTCTCGACATCCAAATCAAGTAGCACTGATTGATCACTCATCTTCATATACTTATGGTCAACTGTATTCCCTTTCACGTAAACTATCTCGACGTCTTGTTCCACTTTGTCAACAACAACAGCAACAAAAATCAACTGATGATGGACACGATAAACGTAGTGTTCAAATTGGTGTTCTTTGTCCAAACGATGCCTCGTTTATTATTGCTATATGGGCGTCGTGGATGGTTGGAGCAACTGTAGTTCCTATGTCATTGCAACATCCGCCGACATCTCTTGCTTATTTTCTGAATGATGCACAATGTCGTGGAGTCATTGTCGGTGATGATCGTACTAATGAGTTGATTAAAACAACTCTCGAAAATAATGCACAAATCGACATACCCATTATAAATATCAACAGAAAAAATCTATCTACCAAAGCTACATATGACGATATTAATGACGATCTTCTATTATCCACAACGATCGATCGTACTGAACGATCAAATGCTTTGATTATATATACGAGTGGAACGAGTGGTAAACCGAAAGGATGTGTATTAACATTTGATGCTGTTCAAGCACATGTTGACTCAATGATAACAGCATGGGGTTGGACGAAAGATGATGGTAATATATATATATCTATATTGTATCATTAAATTATTTTATTAGACATATTTAGTTATATTACATGTTTTACCTCTACATCATGTTCATGGTCTTATCAATGCGTTATTAACTCCACTTTTTATCGGTGCTAAAATAATCATGCTTCCTCATTTCAATTCATCGAAGGTTACTGGAAAAAAACTCATTTATTCGCATTATTTTTTCACTTTTTGAAACAATGATAATCTATTATAGGTATGGGAATATTTAGTTCAACCGGGCTTCGAACAACATGTAACTGTTTTCACTGCTGTACCAACCATTTATTCGAAACTTATCAATGATCATGATGCTAAATTAGCGTCACGTCCACAAACGAGAGACTTTGTTCGTGAACAATGTTCACAAATGATTCGTTTAATGATGTGTGGTTCCGCTGCATTACCAGAAAGTATTCATCGACGATGGTCTGAAATAAGTGGTCATAGTCTTCTTGAACGATATGGAATGACAGAATGTGGAATGGCATTAACAAATCCATTGAATGGAGAAAGAATTCCAGGTTTGATTTAGAATTACAATGAATGAATCGAAATATATGATTTATGGAAATATCTTTAGATTTCCAAATGAGAAAATATCACTGCGATTAAAAGACTAGTGTTCAGTGCTTCAAAGAAAGTTGCAAAATTTGACTATGCAATCCTATAAACTCTTCTTGAAATGATCATATGAGCTCATCTATCAGAGTAGCGATACGTTTAGAAAATACTAATAATTGATGGTCAATGCTTCAATTTTAAGAAGAGGAAATGTTTACTACATAAATCAGAAGCAATAAATGGCAACACTAATCATTTTCAGCATCATCATACATTTACATAGATTTGTAATACAAAATAGAACTGTTACACATAAAAAATATGAAAAATCTTAACGATTGCAATAATATTCTGATAGGTTTTAAATGATTTTGGCAGTGCGATGCAACGTCAAAAAGCCAAAGTTTCGAGAATTTTTCATCTGCCTTTTTCAATGTTTCAGACTTTTTGGTCATGTATTTCTCTCCTGACGTGGCATTTCGCATAATCTGTAGATGAATTATCGAAAACCTAAACTGGTAACAAGAATTATTTTCAAGATATTCAAAATTGATTGACCAGTTAAAGGAACTCATTAGTCAGACATATTTCTAAACGACCATGTTATCCTGTGATCAATGCTTTTCTTGTATTACGATTATATCTAGGTACTGTTGGTCGGCCGATGCCTGGTGTTATTGTTCGAATCGTACGAGAAAATTCTGCATCACCATCGGGATGCGAAACATTAGTTGAAGCTGATAGTGAGAATACAAAAGTCGAAATAAAAAGTAAGAGTCGAAATTCACTATTCATCATATTGAAGCAATTATTTTCATTGACTAATGTCTACTTTAATTTTTTTTCAAGTTACAGATGAACCGATTGAAGGTGAACTTCATATTCAGAGTCCTACTTTATTCAAAGAATATTGGCGAAAGCGTAATGAAACTCGTGCAACTTTTACTGCTGACGGTAGTTTTTTTAAAACCGGTGATATTTGTCGTTATGATCCCAAGAAAAACGTTTTCTCTATACGTGGCCGACAATCCATGGATATCATTAAACGTGCTGGTTATAAATTATCAGCGTTAGATATTGAACGTGTCCTATTAGAGCATAATGATATTTTAGAATGTTCAGTTATTGGTATTGACGATCCAACATTAGGTCAAAAAATAGTTGCTATTATTGTACCAAAATTATTAAATAATATAGCAGATTTAACAATAGATACCATACGTCAATATTGCAAACAATACTTACCAAATTATTCTTTACCAGACTCTATAACTATTCTTGATCATATACCTCGAAATGTCATGGGGAAAGTTAATAAAAAAGAACTTGCTCGTTTGATAGCTTAATATGCACATGTAGATCACTGTTTTGACGAAAATAAGAACGAAACAAAAATAGAAGAAAAACAGCAAAACAGACTACATTCAAGAAAAAAAAATAATCATTATATTAGACTAGAGTTGATGCATATAAATATAAATATATATATATATATATATATGTATACATACATCAATAAAAACAATTAATGATTCATTAATTATTGCAATAAATTACTTGTCTTTGGAAATATCACTTAAAAGTATTTGTCGTGGTTGTTGTTGTTTTTGCTGTTGTCGGTTAAAATAATACGTGATACGTCGAATATCAACTTGTATACAAGTACGAGCAACAACAGAAAATAATTTATGATGAATTATCATGAATAATGTCTGATGTAGATTAGCCCATACACGATAATATCGACCAATGAATGGATCAAATTGAAATGGACATAGAACACCGTTCAAATTTACCCATGTCAACTAAATTGATAAGATAGTAGATTTATAGAAAATATTTCACAAAGAAAATAACATCACGCGAAACATACTAAAGAAATTGGTTGTAAAACAAAATAATGATAAATACGAAAAGCAGCTATAGCCGATATTGTCCAACGGAACGATCCAACAGGTTCGAGACTATAACCTCCTAAAATAATAGCATAACAATAAACTATTAATATTGAGGAATTCATTGAATCGATTCTATCATATTAACCATGAGATGAGAGGAGAAATATTGGTACAACTAAAATGAGAATGTGCTGAATATAGTAGAGTTCAACTTCGAATGGAAAAAGTCTTGATGATGTCACTGGAAAATAGATCGCTAGTGTACCACCATTTAACATACCAACATGTAAACGATAAAGTCCACGTGTATAATAATTCGATGAAAAAGTTAATAGCATTATCTAAATACAAATAACAATGGTTCTCAACAATGAATCATGTTCTACTATTGAGTTGAATCGATTTCGTATGAATTAGTTGACTCTCTTAGCTACGTCACTTTACAGATAACTTGACGAAGGTAAATTTAATAACAACGAATTTCTGATTTATTCTATGTTAGTATAAAATCCATTTGATAGCAAAAACATCCATTCAAGTATATGTATTTTAGTGCATTTAGTATGCCCGATTCGCTCTTCATAGATACAGATGTTAGCTCTACCGGTAATATTGAATTCGAACTCAGTATGATTGATGACAGAGAAAAAACTGTTTTTGTACTTCTTGCATATGTCATTTGTTTTGTTTTACAGATATTTAGTATCCAAATTTACAAAATCAATAAGCTCTGAAAAAAAAATCGACAAACTTCTAAAGAGAATGAAAATTCTATAGTCATTTAACAATAGCTTGGAAAATAGTCAGTTGACATGTCTAGAAACCTTCAACACGAATAATTACAGTCGATCATCTTTTTTTTGTATTCTTCTAGTTGACTTCTAGTAGACAAGCAATGAAAATATAATTCAAATTTACTTGTATCAAAGTAACAATATGACATGGATTTAGTATATAGATAAGTTGTCGTGACGCTAACTTAAATCCGATTTCTATTCCCCAAAGAAGAGCATAACATACAAGTACTAGACGTCTTAGAACACTTGGTCGTCCTTGCCGCTCTCGTGCGTATTCACGAGGAAATGACGTTCCTAATTGATTTTTTGCGTGATAAGTTGCATAATAAATTTCATAAGAAGCAACAATTACAGCAAGAATTGTTTCACATAGACGTTGACGTAATGTTGAGTGTGCTGCACATTCAATGCCACCATCCTCGGCCCATGGCTCGGTATTCTTGGCCGAAAAATTGATACCCGCATACGTCCATTCGAGCATCGTGTTATCTAAAATAGACGAATTTCAAGTTCATATTTATTTGTACAACAACAAAGAAGTTTTGTTTTTCTCTGCTCATACTACTAGATTAATAAGATAGATGCTTGGTTTTTTTAAATTTTTATTCTAAAAAACAAACAAACAAGCAGTAACATTTTCATTTCCACTGTCTCTCTCACGATCAAAATTTTTTGTTTGGTTACTAATTACAGATCTTCTAGATGCGTATCTTTGACTTCAGGATTAGATGGTTGTATAATTTTAACACCAGGTATATCTTGACCAAAGAACCAATTATACTTCGTTGGAAAATATTCTGCATGAAGACGATTTGCTGCTCGATCAGCATGTAGACGAGCAACAATATGATTCATATTGATTGGCCATTTCTCTTCACCATCTGTTGAAACGTTTGTTTGTCTCATATCGAAGTGATCTCCTATTTGTAAATGTCCATTATGTGGAAATAATCTTGTCGAACCGATATCATTTAGCGATGGTACACCATCAATAAATACTAATGGCTTGATTTGTATCATGTGTTTACATACATAGAGATGTTTATTTACGGATGGAACGTTCTTAACGATCACTGTTAATATATCCCATTGCTAAAAATAAAAAACAATATAGATTGTAATAATCCTATGAATATGCTTACCTTTTTACCATAGGATATAAAGCCAAGTTTTGCAAGGGCTTCTTTTACATAAACTGTTTCGCCATATGTTGATTGTATCTTCGTAACAACATGAAATTTATGTGGTGGTTGTGTTCGATCAATCATTGGTTCGATTAATGATCGTTGACTACCGTGCTCCATTTTAACCTCTTCCAAGGCTGTGTAACGAAAGCGATTCGTAAAATTTGATTGTTTTTCTTGTTTAGGAGTATCATAATTAACATCTTCCCGATTGTGAAAACCTTTTTTGTCAGCTACGCGATATGAACGTTGACGAGCATTATTTATAGCTGATAAAGAAAGATATCGTTTCGATAGCACCTATGGCGAAAAAAAAAACAAAGAGCTTTGAATCTATGGGCAGTTGTAAAAAGAAAGGCAAAATTAGATTTCTTCAGTGACTCAAGTTTAGAGTCCAGTCTGAAGCCATATTTACTATCGGATGGTAAGATTTTTTCATCGGACAAAGAACCATTCGTCTCAATTAAATGTAGGGTGCGCTAGTCACTGAAACTAAAAAAAGACTTGCAAGAACTTACTTCGTTTTTTACGAACATCTATCTTATTTTAACTTGAAAATTTTATTCACTATATCAAAATAGAAGTTCTCAATTCGGATTCTGATCTTGATCTGTAGATGAAATTCATCGGAAAATGTTTCAATTAAGTAGTTAAGACTTACGTCAGATGATCTCGTTAATAAATTAATTATTTTTGAAGTAATCATTATCTAAAGAAGAAAATGAAGAATGATATGAACCATGTATTGTTTTTTTGCTTTCTTGACTGTCAAGAAACTGTACACAAACACAAAGAACAATGATAAACAACAAAAAGAAAACAAACAATGAGGAAAACAGTTAGTATCGTTTTCGTTTGAAAATATTAGGCGCCCAATCAACGGGGTGACTTTGTTCAGTCTAGAAGAAGAAAAAACACGAATATGAGAATTAAAGCTAATATTGAAAATAATGTATTTATCTACCGCTGTCTCATCTTCTTTATAGATCTTAATCGTTTTATCAGCTTCACATGTAATTAATCGACTACCACTTTGATCAAATGTCATTGCATAAATACCCATTTCAGGATCGATTGAGCCTGGCTGTGGTATGGTTTGAAGACGTTGAAAATTGTAACCAGTTTTCCAATCCCAAAAATATAATGAACCATTATCCGCTATGAGAAAAAAATAAATATAATTTTGATTTCATCGAAAGAAGAAAACAACAATGAGAGAAATGATAAAACATACCGCCTGATACAAGTACATTGTCAGCATTAGAAGCCAGTGCATTAAGGATTGAATTATGACCACTTAAATTTTGAATGAATTCACCTTTTGGAAATCTCCATTCTTTGATATTATCTGGCGAGGCAGATGCCATTGTGTGCCATTTCGGATGAATAGCAAGAGCACGAACACTTTTCTTGTGATGTGTCAATGTGCAATATGTTCGTCCTGCGATAAGATCCCAGAAACGTATTGTACTATCATGACTACCAGTAATAACCTGAATCAAATAAATATATGACTCAAATATGAATATGCAAATGAAGGAAAATTTACTTGTGGATCTGCTGCTTGTGTTTTAACATCAGCTACCGTATTCGTATGTCCAGTTAAACAGTGTATTTGAGCTTTGGTACGCATGTCCCATACCTATGGATGTTATGTTATAATTTAATCTCAAAGTAAATCATATTCATACATACACGTGCGACAGAATCACGACCAGAACTAACAAGAATATCAAGTGTTGGATGAAGTGAAAGTGCGTGAACAGCACTTAAATGGCCATGGTAATGACGAACGACCTAAAAATAATTACAATATTAAACGTTGTTGTCCTTTCTCTGGTAGACAGTTTAGAAAGAGCATGGTGATGGTAATTAGAATTAAGCTTCACATTTGTAACGTTACTTTTTCTCAGAAATTGGAACAAGATTGTAAGAAAATATTGCATTCACGTTACACGGATTTTGACGCGGATCTGTTTTCCATATCTCAACACATACTATAACATGAGTACGGTTGCTATGCTAGTAAACTTATATATGTTCTGCAAGAAAAATATAGATAATCATTACAAACAGAGCGTGACTCTAAGACGTGTCAATCGAAATGAAAACGTATCCGCTGCAGTCAAATGAGTCGTATTTCAACAGGTAAATATGTTCCGAGTCATTACTTTTCTACACTTTTCTTTCAATGTCACTATTTTCGAGGTATAAGTTTCGAACAATCGATCATATTACGTATCAGTAAATGATCATCAAGAATTCATCCATGGCGCACACTCTTCGTGACCTGTAAACAATGGAGAAAAAGTCCCTAATTCAATAGAATCTACTCGACATGTTCAACATGAGAACTCTCTTTTTCAAAAGTACAGTCAGTAGCATTGATAGTACGATTCATTCAAAATTACTTTATTGCATTCAAGATCCCAACATTTGACTTGTTTATCTTCGCCACATGAAAACAAATAAGGTTGTCGAGTACTGACAGCAACACCACGAACAGTAGACACATGCCCAGTAAGTGAGAGTTTGAGTGTACCACTAGCTAAATCCCAAATCTAAATTTCAAAAAAAAGGAACAACAGAGAGAGATAAATCTCGAGAACGTTTCTGACAAGCAAAATTCTATATCATATACTTTGATCACACGATCAGCTGCACCAGTAACAAACCATTCATTAGCAGGCTCAACATCAACACAACGAACCCAACCTAAATGTCCACTGATAACCTAAAAATTGAATATTATTATTCTTGCGTACGAATAATTCTTGTCATTATTTACCCGCATTAATTTCCACGGAGCATGCCATTGTGGTTTTGGCATGACCGATGCTGGTTTTTTCGATACAAGCGCTTGTAATTGATTCGATGATTGTTGCGGTTTATTTACGACAACAAGTGCCTGAATGAAAAAAAAATTGACGAAGAAGAACTTCACTATTATTTTAATCATAGTTTGATCGTACAGTGCTCGTCGTTGTTGTTGATGATACATCAGAATTTGGGTTCGTACTGAAGATAAAATTGAATTATGTCAGTAAAAAATATAGAAGTCATCGTTAGCTTACTTCTCAAGAAGTTCATTCACTGTTTCATTTGTTGTATTTGTTGTATCTAAAGATAAATAATTGTGATACACATATTTAATGATAGCCAATGAAATATAGATGGACTATTTTTACCTTCATCTATAATATAAAAACAAATAAGTTACAAAAATGTTCAACAAAAAGCAAGCAAATTAAACATACGTGTTTCTTCAATTTGTGTTTCATTTGTTCCCACCGTACTTTTTACATGTGGCTTCATGCCTTTTGGTAATGAAAGCACCGTACCATATTGATCTTTAGCTTTAATTTTTCTTGATATAGCATCTCTATCGAAAAATTAAAATGATTAAGATGACGAGAAAGAACGCTATAGTTTATAACTACATACGCCGCTTCATCTGGTGAAACAGGTGTATTTTGATTATCCAGAAACAGATCATGAGTTCGTTTCAGTGAACGAAATACAAGTGAATGAACTGATATTGGTTTGTCTGCAGTAGTCTGTTTAAAAAATATCTTGAATAATCATTATGAAAATTCGACGACAAGCTTTATACTTACATTGTCACTCATTTCCGAAAAAGATATTATCAACAATCTTAAGAATAACAAGAAATCGATGCTCAATTAATGAGATAGTTAAAAAGAAAATTATGCTTGATAATTGAGACCAATGTGTATATATTCCAAATTGTTAAGAAATTTTCATTACGCTTTGTTTTTTTATTTATATATCAATTTCTTAATGATTGGTTTAATGTTCAACTAGTCAAAATATCCGATTGGCCTTTCTAATATATAATGTTATAAATAATGAATTATTGATTCTTTTTTTTTAAATTTTCACATTGATGTATGGCGACATCTGAATCATCAATAGAGTGTTTCTTCATTATATTTTTCACAGCACATTTAAGTAATAATAATGAGCATGATAATTGAGAGATATTTGCATTAATGATTTCTCTAGATATTCTTTAACAGATTTGAGATACGTTGTGTTTTTTCAATTATTTTGTATCTCTTATTGAATACTGTTCAATTAATTAGATTGATTCTGTTCCTTTCTTTCACTTCCCTTCAGAGCTTATGCCGAACAATCAAAAACGTCGAAGCTGAAACAACTCCTACTACTTTTCATAAATTGCAATATTTTCTATTTCTATCGGCAAGACAGTTTTTAAAAGAAACCAAATTCAACCTGGGTCTTATATGGAAAAAATACGAATGTGTTTCTAGGAAAATAACTAACACACATTTTTCGATAATCAAAAATATATGTAATATTATGAGTCTCGCAGCATAACGGTGCGATATTCTAGCATCGAGTGATTGTCGCTATAGAATATTCATCATGAATATGCCTGCTCTGATACACAATATCTTTAACAAAAATATTTGAACTCTATTTTCAGGAAAGAAAGAATGTACGACTAAATAATGTTTAAAAAAAGACTAGTCCGTGATGTCTGCATATTGATAATGGTATCCGTCTTCAACATTTTGAAATTTAGTACTGCTTACGTTTAACACATCATCATTTTCTCAAAAAAGCAGATGACTTGGCACAATGGCTAATTGTACTTGTGGCATCATCATATGGCCTATCGAGAAACCTTTTCGAATGTAATATAGAAAGAGTTTTTTTCATTTTTGTTTGAAAACATCAAAATAAAGATAAATTCTTAGAAAACATACAACGGAAAATGAATTATATTAAATCTATTGGGAAAATATATGATTCTATACTTGAGTGATGATTTGTTTGGAGTACTCCACCCAATTTATTTTGCTTATTCATTTTTTTATTGTTACACCTCAAGGGCTTAATTCTTTTTCTTTTACAACGTACTTCTTTCCTATTGTAATATGAATAGAAATATGTTTTCTTCGAGGAATGATATAAGTCACTAAAAAACATAAGTATAAAACAGTCGCTGTTTTAAGCACGCAATACTATGGGCAATTATTTGACAATAATCGTTCCAAATCGTTTGAAAACATGTGTCTGTATTAACTCGCTAATCACACATATGTCTCTGTCTTGAAAGTTTGTTTCATGTTGTTCTATCGTTAATTTAGTCTATCATAATTCTAAGAACTGCCAGCTGAGAACTTGGTGCCCCTAAGAAATCAATCTTTTATGAACAGTAGACAAGAGTATGTTTTAAATCTTCTACTGCCATTCTTCTTGCTAATTCAGACACTATTAGTAAATAAATTATTGAGAAAGTATTCATATTAACGTCGTTTGCTTCCTTCGATTAGTGAATGCTCGTTTAAAATCCGTGAACTGTATCTAATGACATAAATTAATGCTAACAGCAAGGAATCAGTCAATGTTTGTGCTGAACATTTTTAGTATAAGCGAATAATAATACATGCACTCGAGTATTTGTCATGCGAAGGTTTTAATAGTCAGTCTTTTTTCTACAATACTTAAATTCACGTAATTATTGAAGAACATATGCCTCTAGAAAATAATGACCATCGAAGAACTTACAAAAAAAAAAGAAATGTATTCGTAACAAGAATTAATTAGAGCATCGTACTGATAAATAACGAATCTACTTCACCTTGTTAGGCACACTTCTGTGAATAGAAATAAACTTTTCAGTCGAGTCAATGAAATGATCTTCAAGCAGAATCGATCGACTACATTTGAATCATGGAGGTCGAGATGACCTAAGTAAAACTTGGTTTCGATTTAGCTAAAACTAATTGTGAATCAACATGTCTTCAGATTCCTAATTTATGTGTTTTTCTTGAAATCTACGCTAAGGACATCAGACATTGTATAGAACATAGTAAAAAAAGACTTTGATCCAATTGGAAATTCAAAACACAGGAAAAGAGCAACGTCATTCAATGATGTTCTAGTCCTCATAATCGAAAGTGCTTGAGAATGTTATCGGATGTGCCAATCATACATATATAAGATTTTTCTTTCGAGATATATTCCATGAAATATAATTAATACAGGTCGTCATATCAATAGAAGTTCAATCCGCTCAGATAAACAAAAACATTTTAAGATTCCATTTTACATTCTTCTACGCAGGAGAAAAATTTCGTTGGATTGTTTTATCTAGCATTTGTGTTTCGATGCCTATTGAATAGTAAGAAGATTTGCGATTGATGAAGATTTTCTTTTGTGTATGTATTATATTGAGATTAAGAGAAAACATATTGTATTTTGATCTTTGCCATCAGAAAAGAGGCGTGATCTATTGAAGATTATATGAGATGATGTTAATTGGAAAAAAAACCGTACATAAATTCATTGAAGATATTTAAATTGACTGCATTTTTGAATATGTTTACCGCGAAAGTAAAGAAACGGATACCGTTCACCCTCGTATTTTTCTAGAGAAGTGCCAGTATCTATGTTGATTTTACCTTTTAGACACGTAAATTTAAGTGAAATTATTTCTTGTCTATTTTTCTCAATTTTTTTTTATAAATATAATTGATTAGTTCTTTTTATTACAATGATTCATTAACAGAAAACTCTTTCTACTTCATTGATATAGAAGAAATCTATCGTCTCTCTTTTTCTTTTGTTTCCAACGTCTCGATTTCTCTCTCTCACTCTCACTCTCTTTTACTTAGTTTTATGTGCTCAAAACATGAGAATCATGTCATTTGACAAGCCGTCCATTTTCCAAGAGCGTATATCAGTACCAATTGTTCTCATACTTGGCAATCAAATGAGAATAAAGAAAAAGGCAACGACCACAAGCGACAAATCGTATCATCTTTCCACCAGACTGCATCATGATATCATTTAATAGTTTTAATCAGAATGTATGCTTTGTTTTCTTTTAGACTACATCAGAAGATTTAACTTAAATAATTATCATTGAAATTATTTGAAATGCTTAAACATCTCATTGTTTTACTTTCACTCATTCAACTCATAAATTGTTTATCTGCACGCAGTAACAGTAAGTCTTGATTCTTGTATAAAGAGAAAAGAAAACAAACTAACTAGGATATGAAACAATTGAAAAATCATGATCGGCTTCCAATATGAAAACAAGATTTCTCTTTTAATTTTAGTTTGGTGGAGCCGACGTGATGACGATTCTCATCCAGATTGTAACATTGATGTTGAAAATGAAAACCCAACGCTTGAAGGAAAAATCTGTGGTAATTGTTTTTGTTCTTATTAAATATCAATTATTCTTATCGATTGAAGCAACACACATACCTACTGTTCTTTCTCTTTCTCTCGTTCAATTTGATTAGGCTATTGTTATGCAAAATGTCAACAAACGTTTGCTGCGTGTCTTCTAGCACAGATGAATCAAGTAGTAACTGGTTCCATTGATTATTGTCAAGATTTATCGAAAAATTGTGAAACAACTTGTTTAAATGACAAACGAACAGGTCGAATCGCTGAAGCAAACTGGCCAAAAGTCGTCAAAATTTTAAAAAAATTCTATTCCTCTTCATCGGTCGATAATGAGAAAAAACATTAGAAATACGATCATATTTTTGAGCATGCTTAAATCCGGTAATTTCTTTTTTTGTTCCGTCTATAATTTTTCTTTATCCCGTATATTGGAAAAATGGATATACATAAAAAACCAATAACAGTCATTTATTATTTTATTGAATAAATATCAAGTCATAAAAATACAATAGAAAAAGAAAACAATGAATTCCAACGATTAAATAGCAATTGAGATAGATCAATTCAATTTTAAAACATCGAATAAATTGAGATAAAGAGCAACAATAAAAAAAAATCAAAAAATCTGTTTCGCAATCAACTTGAAAGGAAATAAATATAAGTTCTTTTTTTAAAACTAGTATTGCATGTCTTTTATGATGATGATGTTATCGTATTTGGCTTAACTAAAACTCGGCCATAGTGTTTATCAATAGAAACTTTCATAGCATGTGACAACTCAGATAAGTCATAAGTGGGTCCAATCACTTCCTCGTATGGATATTTATCAATTGTTTTTTCAAGAAATTGCACAGCTTGATCAAGATGACGTGAAGAATAATTATGAATGCCTATTCAGGAAAAACAAGCTTAATTTTTTCTAGCTTAAACTCTTTCTTTCTATACCTTTGATTGTTAAACATTTACGAATAATTTGTTCGCCAGTTATATTCAATTTTGAATTTGGATGAACCATACCAATAAAAAGATATAATCCTCCAGGTTTCAATAGTCGAATACCATCATTGACCACATTTGGTACACCACATACCTATAAAAATCATCATGAGTAAAATTCAAAAAACCAAAATCTCATACAGAAAAACATCGACATCAATGTGAATATTTATACGAGTGTTGCTAGGGATATTTAGTCTTTAAAAAAGATAAAATAAGCACGAACGAACAAAAGCGACAACCTACTTCAACAACAACATCAATTTTGTTTGTTTCTTCTTCAAGTATTTCGTCTAGAAAAATATACGAATGAATTATTTCTGATGTTCTGTTTATACGTAGACAAATAAATGATGCAAACGTAGAGAGAGTTTAAAATAGACATGCTGATACAAGATCTAGACTCTGATGAAATAAAGTGAATCACGATACATATATAGATTATCAAGGCGATACGAACTCAAGTACATGCGAGAACAAAGGAATCCCAAGCAACTGATCAATAAACAAAATCGTTTTATTTTCCGAAAAAAAAATGAATTGAGTCATACTTTGCCTTTCTAAATAGAAGATAGGGAAAAAAGAAAGCAAAATATGAATTAATCAAAAAAATAAACATGCGTGTTTTGTATTCTTTTTAATTGGAGTGTAGAAAAATCATATAAATGATTTCAGTAAGAAAACAAAGGAAATATTTACCATTGTACAATGGAATGGCACCAAAATGTTCTATGAATTTTGATCGTTGTAAACGAGTTCCAGAACAATAGATTCTTTCAAAACCAAATTCACGAAGTGCTGCTGATGTATATAAACCGAGCATACCATCGCCCTTTATTCCGAAAAACAAGAACAAAAAGTAAAGATCAGTTAGTGTTTAAATATGAAATTAGATATTTCGTTTGTATTTAATTAAAAACATTTTGATTCTTCTAATACTGTGTCTTGAATACTCCTGAGAGTTGTGGAATTATTTATTGCATTCTTCATATATAGCCAAAGATTAGATAAGGATAACATGATACTGGTAAGGGAATTAATGAAAATGATACTCATTGTTTGACTTTAATTTTTGAGCATGTAAGAAAGCTTGGAGAAGATTAGGAAATATTTATTTGAAGTGAAAAATCTGTAAATATTTAAGTCGAATAACTCGATGAATAGTCATAGAAAAATTTTCGTTGAGAAGAATGACGTTTACAAGAATTATTGTCAGTCACATGAACAACTTGAAAAGTAGATTTGTTTTGATGAAAGTAATATTCATCGTCGAACACTGATGTAACAGAAAAAGTTTGTTACAGCGTCTTAGATTTTTTTTCTCCATATTTTTTCTTGCCACTCAACAAACACGTAGAGTAAGCTCATATATACATATCGTTAAATAATGGATATTTGACAAAGTCACAAGAAGGATTATTATGATTCCGGGATGAAGAAAAAAAGGATTGATACTACTCATTTCAAATTAATTAACAATTATTCAACGACATAGACTGTCTTATTTTTTTCCATTTACAATCAAATTTTATTCGTGTTGATGTTGAATAATTTATTAGAACATAAATAAGTAGTTCATAATGAATATTCATTAAACAATGAGAAAATATATTGTTCGAAGAAAAGAATTCTCAATTTGTTTGTCAAAAAACTTCATTTTTTTGAGAAATTATTCGAGTAATATTATTCAATGATACACAATCGGACATGAATTCGAACATTTTAAATATCGATAACATATCTTTGATCAATCCTACTTTTAAATGCAAAGTCCAAGCCTATTTTCTACGGAGTTTGATCATGAGATTAATTCATTTTTGAGACGTGACATAAATAAACGCATATGTGTTGACGCATTGTTCCTTTCATTTTTAATAGTGAAACTTATTTTTAACGGATCAATCAACTACTCTCATTATGTTCGCGTAAAAATATGAAATGTCTCTTGTGAATTTTCAAAAACTTTTTATATCCTATGACATTGATCACTTCAAATATTTGTAGTAAGAATTTTATTCTTATGGGAAATCATTTTATTTTCACTTCAACATTACTTTAAGACATAGTTCAATTGTTCGGATGTATAAAATTGAATTCACTTCTCTAGTAGAATAACTATCAATGTAATATATGATTGATTATTGAATCGTAAATTATAATTTAATTACAATCATGCTTGCATTGTAATTTTATTAACTCAGACCAACCTGAAATTAAAATCTCTTTATTTTTATCGATTATCTTCAATCAAATTATTCTACAATGAATATTTATGCCCTTTGGACTAATTAAAACACACCCATGTAGACAATTAGCTAGTGGAAAATAATTCAATGCTTCAACAAATATGAGCTTCCCGATGCATGTTAAAGCAAGCGAATGAAATTCTCATTAGAGTTTATATCTTCTATTTGTTGGGTAGATGTCTATAATAGCTAATTATTGTGCATCAAACTTTCGTTCATACTAAAATAATCAATTAAAAAGTTCACGTAAGTGTACCTGAACAAAAGCTCGTCCATTTTTTAATTTTGGCACGTATTCCATAGCACACATTGTCGTTGCTAATGCACAATTAATTGGTGCTGCACATCGATCAGATATAGTTTCAGGTATTTTCACAACGTGAGTACCACGTCGAAGAATAATATGTGTAGCGTAACAACCATTATATCCGGAGCCATCACTCAATTTTGCATGACCATACTGAAGTGAAAACAAATCGATGATTGTGTTTTTTGAAAATACAAGTATATACTTCTTGCATACTTTGAATAGTTTAACACATTTCTGATTGAAACCAGCTAAACAAAATTCGCATTCACCACAGGAATCTGCAATCGAAAATGTGAGACGATCGCCTACAGCTAAATCACTTTCAGGTCGACGATGACTAACGACATCAACGACAGCTTCATGGCCTAATACACTTGAAATAGAATAGAAAAGGGAAAAGCTTAAGAAAAGAACAGGCAAATGATTTACCTCGGTGTTGGTTCGATACGTTGACCGGTAATCGTATGTACATCACTCATACAAATCGATGCTAATCGAACCTTTAATCAGATATATACAAAAATAACAATCAGTCTTTTCTTTTTTGAAACGATAATTGGATTACTTTAACAAGAATCTCTCCTGGAGAAAGTTCTGGTAAGAGTGTAGTCTGACAAACAAACATTGATGGTGAATGAATTCCATTAAATACAGTACGTTCACCAGATATTGAATTGGGTTTTTCAACATGTTTTATTTCACTTGACATTTGAACAGAAGAAAATAATCGACAAAACTGAAAATAATCGAAGAATAGTATCCATGACCTAGACTATGCGTTTCAACTACTGATTCACAGTGGTGAAGAAAAAAAAATAGGATTAAAATTTGACATTTCTCATCAGTGGACCGATTCGGTTCCACGTATTCGAAACCGATTTCTTTTAGAAGTATATTCTCATATATTTGTTAATCGGTCCACTAAAAGTGAATGAACAAAGTATATCGGATGGTGTATATACATGAATAAACTAATTCATCAATCATTTTATTTATTTAATGCAACAATTTTGTGAAGCTGTCGACCGCCTTCAAAAGGTCATTATTAAAACTAAGTTTAGATGATAGAAAATCACAAATAGTATCTAAAGAACAATTTTTATTTCTCGTTCTCCGCTTCTGCAAATTGCACGACGAAAGGAAGAAATTCGTTTCCTCAGTGCGATGTTCATAACTTAACGAAAAATAAAAATAATTGTATGTACTATGTGTAATTCTATGTCATGTAAAATTAGTACTGATAATGACTTCTTGAACAAGATCGAAAACTTCATCATTTTATGCTTTAACCAACTGCTTCATAAATCTTCAGTCACGAGTAATAGTTTTGTTCATCGCTCACTATATACTTTTACAGACAACACGTTAGTAGGAAGCACTTATTTGGATAAAGTATTAATTGACTATCAATTTGTATTAGTTTTTAATTCACTAGTTAAAAATCTCTCCGTTTTGAATTTTAAAATCTAGGTTATATGACAATGTCACACAACCTTTGTTCAATAAAAAATAACCTGCTAGTTGAAACAAAGTCCACTTTTTGCACTGAACGACGAACAAAAATCTAGTAATTCGTTCTTCATTAACAAAGAAATTGGCCATCCACTAAAAGTACACTGTAGTCTTTTCCGATTGAAAGATATTTCTAACGTAAAAGCGAAAATACTCCTGTTTTTAAAATTGTCTACAGCTCAGTTTTCTAAGTCACTCTTAGAGCTATCGAAAGTATTATAATCACGTTGTTAAAAAATTCTTATAAGTGAATACCTTTGAAAAAGAGCAGAAATCGACAAACGCTTTTTTATCTTTTCATCGATTCGGTTCGAAAAAAAACGCGAACTGATCCCATCACTGTTTCTAATTATACAACAATATTCTGTTGCTTACTATGAAACTTAATCCAAAGATGATATGTAGAAGAATATTAACTTCAATTTGACTGTATCTAACATTGAATCATTTGTTGAATGAACATGGAGCATTTTTCGAATCTTACTTACATAAGAATTTCTTTGTTTAAATGATCGGATAAAAATTCTATTCATAACGATTTACTTCTATGATGTATTAAAAGTTAAAACAATTTAAGCGCTATTGATAAATGTCATAAAGATAACTAGTGTAATACGATTACGTTTGCAAATGTACGTATTAAATGATTAATCGATAGAGGTCATAGTATGGACAATACTTTATTTTAATGGTTTACATAAAGAACGAATAGAAACGATATATATATATATATATATTGATTGATTGATCCTTCAATCTGTTATCGGGATATGTAATGCTGTTTTAAACATGGACAAGAGTACATTTCTTAAGGTTTATTTTCCGAATGGTTCTTTTCATGGTCTTCGTTATACACCGACAACAACTGTTGCTGTAAGAATTGATAGCACTAAACAAAAGGATTAGTTTAATTGATATTGTCTTCTTCTTTTTTTTTAAAGGAACTTATTCGAATCGTACTGAAAGGTCGTCTTTCGTCCTACGAATTGTTTTATCGTTTATCGTTTGCACTTCGTGTAACACATGTCGGTAGAGAAGAAGAACTAGCCAATTTACGTATATCATCTTCATCTAATAAAAACAATGTCATCGACAAATGGCTTCATCCAAATATGACTATAGATAAAGTACAACGAACTTATGGACCGATCGATGAATTAAAGTAGAGAATCAAATTTAACATGTTTGTTTTCTTACATCTATAGAATAAATATTTTTAGATTTGAACTTCGTCTTCGATATTTTCCAGAATCTATCGATGCTCTATCCCATGATAAACCAACATTTGGATATTTTTATGAACAAGTATGTCTCTTATTTCATATCATCGATTATGTTTGATCATGTCATCTGACATTGTTTTTGCAGCTTCGTATCGATTATATGCGTTTAAAATCTGAACACGTACCATTAAATGATGCTATCGAATTAGGTTCACTTGAAATTCGTAAACTTTTCAAAGATCTCAATCCAACAGCATTGGATAAAAAGGTCAATGTAGATTATTTAGAAAAAGAACTTGGTTTGAAAAGATTTTTTCCACATTCGGTGATTGATTCGTATAAAGTATGCTACGAAAAAAAGTTAATTTCGTTTTTCTTTAAAATTTTCTTTGAATTAATTTTTCTTTTACAATCCAGCCCAAAGTTCTTCGCAAATCTATAAAAGCATGTTTAAAAAAATATGAAGGCTTAGCAGAAGAAGAATGTGTTAAACGATTTTGTTCTTTACTCAGAGATGTTTGGAATTGGGAACATGAAATATATACATGTAATCTCGGAGTAAGTAAATATTTGATTTGTAACATCGATTCGCACTCAGAACAACATAGATCGATTCATAAGTAAGCATTTTCAATGGTTGGATAGCGTTCGATTGTCTACTATTGCTTCGACTCGATCACATTGTACTTAGAACGATTCTTCGTTTTCAAAAATTTTTATGAAAATATTTTTGAAAACGAAGAATCAATGATCAATACAAAGTATAGAAAGAGTATCGATGTATTTGATATATTTAAAAATTTTAGTAGAAAAAAGTATGTCATTTGCGTGATATTGAACATACACGAAAGCAATGGCCTCTGATAGTATAGCTGAAAGAAAGACGAATCTATTCGAACAACTTGTCTTTGGATATGTTGAAATTTTTCAAGACTATTCGATGATCACGGAAATAATCATAACTCTTCATTAGTATGCCCATGGGATTAAAATCATCTTAAGCATGACTAAATCAGTTTCATTGAGACTGAAACTTAACTAGAAAATGAAATTGAACAACATCGGACTATTATTCATTAAGTTTCTTCATGAAATATCAAAGGTGACATCACCAGTCTCGAACATGGTTTTTTGTTTTAATCAATTCTATGCTAGTCAATTCTTGAAAAATATCTTACGTTATTAAGCTCCTACTACTATTCCCCTTGGGACAACCCTATACATATTTGTATTTGAGTCTCCTACTTGACATCATTGATTTTGACCTTGAATAATATTTTCGATACGATTTTTTAAAGTAAATATCTTTAACAGTAGAACATTATTTTACTCTAGGCTGAATGGGCGGTTCCAATCAGTCTTGTTCTTGGTCCGTCCAACGGTATTAGTTATCGAACACAAAATTCTAACAATGTAAAAGTTCTATTGATTTGAAATTTTCTCTTATTTTACTTGTGTCTGTAGTTAACTAAAATGGCTTCGTTTGAAAATGTTCTATCGATCTTAACAACAAAAATACATTCAGATGAACGTGGTTTACTTAAATTAACTATTGCTGGATCATCAGAGGTTTCAAAAAAAAATATATATATATATTTATCTTTAATCTAACTTCGCCAAATGTGAAAAAAAATAATTTTCATGTAGACTTTAACACTTAGTTTTTCGTCACTTTCCGAAGCCAATGAAGTCGCTACTCTTATCGATGGTTATTGTATGCTTGTCAATCGAAGTACACAATCACTTTGGAGATCGATGACTGATGAACAATATTCATTAGCATCTTCCCCGCCTCCTTTTCTCGCTCCTCATCCGTTGGATATCACATCATCACAAGGTAATATTTGTTTTTCATTTTGTTCGATTGTTAAAGAATATATCTTGGTGATTTACAGCTGGTGATGATGATGACGATGATACGAATGCAGATTATGCTGATGTATTATCATCAGATTATCATATTGATCGTAAACAAATACTTATGATTGAGTCACTGGGTAATGGTCAATTTGGTGAAGTTTATCGTGGAATACTTAAAGTAAGAATAATTTTATGAAATAATTCCGACTAGTTTTCTTTTTTATATTCATTTTTAGACTGATCAACAATTAGAAATAAATATTGCGATAAAAACATGTAAAATGCAAGATTCAGCAACAACTGAAGCATTCTTAGAAGAAGCATGTAAGTGATAATATGTTGTTTTCGTTCAAAATAACTTAACAGTATCTATGTCGTAAAGCATCATTTTAATCAATTACTCAAGAATAGAGAATGGAAATCTGTATCTATGTCTGTCTGTCTCATCATGATTACTGTGAGGAATATTCAGATAGATATTTGATGAAAATTATTTGCTTCGAAGTGTAAGCTTTAGATAATGAAAAGAATTTCTTTCCTCCTGAAGTAGAAAACATAGTGAAAGAATGTTCCTAAGAAAATGGTGTACAATGTAAATCTATGCATTTCATTCTACTGTCAGGGATTGAGTTCATAAAAGCAACTCTATTGTTACACATTTAAACTTATATAAAAACATACAACGAGCATCTTTTATTTTGAAGATGTAATGCAAAAATTTGATCATCTACATATTATAAAACTTATCGGCGTTTGTATCGAACAGCCTGTTTTACTTATCATGGAATTAGCAAGATTAGGCGAGGTTCGAATGATTTGTGTTTTTTGTTGAAATTTAATATTAAGTGTGCTTCTTTTATTTTGTATCATGCAGCTTCGAGCCTATCTAGTTGCCAATCGATCTGATTTCGATGTGATAACATTAGTACTCTACTGTGAACAATTGGCATCAGCGCTTGCATATCTTGAATCAAAGAAATTTGTCCATCGGTAAGAAAAATTCATTTGAAAATCAATAGAAAGTAATTTATTGCCAATTGTTTTTTCTATTCATGAAAAAAAGTGATATTGCTGCGAGAAATGTTCTCGTATCGAATCATGAATCAGTTAAATTAGCCGATTTTGGTCTTTCAAGACAGTTGACAGTTGATAATTCGTATTATAAAGGTGCAGAAAATCATATTCAAATTTAAAAGTGTCTCTAGTTTTGACCAGATGATCTATTCTATTCTAGCATCCAAAGGTAAATTACCAATAAAATGGATGGCACCTGAATCAATAAATTTTCGTCGTTTTACTCATTTATCGGATGTATGGATGTTTGCTGTTTGTATGTGGGAAATTCTAACCATGGGCAAAAAACCATTTCAAGGTATTGCTAATACAGATGTTATTGATCAAATTGAAAATGGTGTTCGATTACCATTACCCGGTTTTTATTGTCCAAAGCGTTTGTTTGATTTATTACAAGAATGTTGGTCATATGAACCAACAAATCGACCGTCATTTCTTCAAATTGAATTATGTTTAAAGTAAAACTAATTATTAAGACGTGATAAATTGAAGAAAAAAACAATGACTTTATTTTTGTTCTTCTAGGTCGATACTAAACGAAGAACGATTAAATAGTAATTCACATATTCATTTTAAAGATCGATTATATTCTCATGAACAAATGGCAATAAAATCGAAATCGAACTCATCATTAATAGTTTCGTCGTCGATCTTATTACCATCAATGGATGATAATGTACCGCCAAAACCAGCTCTACCCCATAAAAATGAATTTACAAGTAGTCGATTCACAAGTTAGTTTAGATTCAAAGCAAATATCAAGCAGATTAATGGCAACTTTTGAAATTTAATTCTTTTATATGAACTTCTTTTGAGAAAAGAGTAAGACAAAACTGAAATCAATCCGATCAATTACCATATCTCGATATATATATATATATATAATACCTAACTGATAATAATCGATGTTCTTATCTGGATAGAGTACTTTTCACTCAAGGTTGTGTATTTTGAGTAGATCTGAATGAGATATAAGTATTCTCGAACAAAATTTATGTTCTTAGATTATTACTATGGATATAATGCTTTATTGTGATACTTTATTTTTGTAAACATCACTGTAATATGTACTAAAAGATTTTCCTTACGAGACATAGATAGTTTAATAGTGTATCTTTACAATAACAGACACTACTCTCATTTAATTCTGTATCGAATTCAAAAGATGATTTATATTATTACCATACTGTTTTGTAGATGACACACATTGAAGTTCACTGTAAAAATACTTTGAATTTTTTTCATAGTTCATTCAAATCTGTGCAGGCTTGAATCAAAAGTTAATTATCATTTGGATCTTTTTTTATAATTTTTTTTCAATCTTTGTTATAAGTCATATAAAATATTTTCCAGTGACAAGCTGAAAATTTTCATCGTTACATGCATGTTGATATTAAAGTAAACTCATCGTTTTTCATTTAGTGATAATCTAAAGGAAAATCTATAAAGTTGACGAAAGCATTTTATTTACTGAACATTCATTTATTAATATATTCATTTAGTCGGTAGTATCAAGTTACCTACGGGACGAAGTGAATCTAGTCACAATCTTCAATATCGTAGTTCAGCTGGAAATACGGTAATTTTTCTCTCGATAGTTTATCTTCATATGACCATTGTACAATTATGTTTTTAGCTTTCATTTTACGATAACAAAGATTCTCCAGATGCTAAGTCAACGAAATCAAAAGAACAATCATCAATGACATCAACAGTATTGATTAATTTGTTTCATTCACAAACCAAACAAATTGTTAGCACTGTATTAACGCTGACACGTCAAAACGAAATCGATAATTCTAATGCAACATCAGCAAGATATGCTCGCTCATTATCACCGATAAATGATAAAGAACAAATGCAATTAGTTAAAAATATTGCTATTGCTGTTCGTGATCTTTTGCAAACATTGGATTATGCTCCAGTACATATCAAACAGATGGTAAAAAAAGAACATCTTTCTTTCATGTCGATATAGTTCATAGAATTTGAATTTTCGCCGTTTACTTTAGTCCGAACAACGTTACAATAATTTTTCAGCTTTAGTTGTTTCCTTAATCGAAACGGCTCGACAACGAAATTACAATAAAATGAATGAACATGCTGTTAATATTGCACGTATAGCAAAAGCTTTATTTGATGATATTCTGAAATTGAGTTAAAACAATGGACAGAAGAAATTTCTCCCCACATTCCTATACTTTACTTGTGCTTTATGTATATTATTTATTTACTATTGCTTATTTTGTACGACTGGCAATGTCTTTCAATACGATTCGTCCTAGACAGTGATAATTAAACAAAACACAAAAAAATATCGACATATTGTACATCTCGAAATCGTTTGCTTTTCTTTCTTCCTGTATACAATTCATGGTTTTGTTGTCTTTGTTATAATTGCAATATCCATTTATGTGTGCTTAAAAATGATAACAGAAAACGTACTCAATTTACACTACATTCTCTTTGCTACTTATCTCATTATTCGTGTAGATAGATCTCATTATTTTTTTTTGATAAATGCATGTACCATTGTAGAATAAAGGCTTTAATAAAAGAACGACACTCCTTTTTACAAGCGTTACTTCTATGAGTTCATTGTGCATGTAATTAAGAATTTCGAATGAGATCTATGACTTCGTATATCGTATATTCTCGTTCGATATGATGACTAATTAAAACCTTTGCTGACTACAGTAGTTTCTCGGTTGATATGCATGTGAGAACTGTGAACTATGTGCATGTACCTATCAGAGGTGTCCATGGAGCAGATTTACCTTGCCGTACATCGTGTTCTGAGCTGAACACGACAGGTGATTTTTTACTTGATCAATTTTTTGTTAGTAGGATAGGGCATGGTGTGAAAAAAAGCTGTGAGAATGAGGATGCAAAAGACCAATATTTTTTCCTCATGAACCTAATTTGAAAAATTATCTACCGTACAGTTCGACGATTCTCACCACTGGATCTATGAATTTCCGGCGGGAACCTACTGGCAAGACACCGTTTCCAAGCGGAAAATCCCAGAAAAAAGCAGGAATCTGATGAACAGATCCCATGGTTGGTTTATTCAAGCATGGCCGATTCCTAACATGTTTCTGTGTTTTCCTGCGGAAAGTGGCGCCTATTTATCGAGCTGGATAAAGCGTATTTTATCTGTTATTAAAGCTAAAAAGACCATATTTGAGCATATACATAAATCTTGGCCTATACTCGTTGTTTGCAATCGAAATATCAAGTAATGGTTTTGAAGAACATTGTCTATCAATGCTTGATAGTATTATTAGGAGGAGATGTCTATTGAATGAATACATCGATTAAATTCTCAGGTAATAGGATTCAATCGAAGAGACAGCTTATACATAAGTTTGAGCTTGCTTGGTTGCACTGTCGATGATTTATGGTTTTCAATAGCCAACAAAAAGGTTTTTATCTATCATTCGAATGACGAAAGAAAAGTCGCTAAAAAGTGAAAAGTAAAGTGACTCGATTAGTTCTTCATTTTCATAGCTAAGAAACAAAATCAACAAATAAGTAGCATCCAACGCTATTTAATGAAACGAATGAGATCCATTGTTTGTGTCAAGTCTACATTCTTAGTGGAATATATGTATAATAATTTTATTATTTTCTCAAATATAGTTGTCAAGATGTCAACTTCAAGAGACATTAAGTTCACTACTGTATAATTGAGTATCTGTGAATAATACAAGGTGATGTTATACTATCCGAACATGAAGAAGAAGCGAATACTTAAAAGTTGATTTCAAATAATGTACTTTACTTTCGATACTCATGTGCATATAATCATTTATTTATGCTTGACGAATCGTATAAGCACCAATGAAATTTCATCCAAAGTACATATTATAAAATTAGCATGTTTTATGATGAAATGTTTTATTTGTATAAAATAATTATTCTTTTGATAAATCATGATTTGGCATGTCACCGCGAAGTTAAAGACATATTAACAATTTAATCATCAACATTTTCAACAAAAGAACCTTGGCTTTTTTCAAGACAATTGATATTTTTAAGTTAGATATGTAGAGAACTCATTGATCAAACGAAATGTTGGCTCCTCTTTATTCAAAACCTCATAAAAATGACTACTAGACAAGAATTTGATGTTTTCAAAAGGTTGATGACTGAATCTCGTACTTTTCTTTCGTCATTGGATATTCAGTTTTAATCATTGTGAAATACATCAATTGAAATAAAATTTTAAAAAAATTCTTGCATCAATCAAATTACTATTCCATTATTGTGAATAGCACAACAATAAAGCAAACATTATCATGTTGAATATGTATACATTAGAACGATGACAAAGATCCAATTACATTTTGCGAGTATAGGGCAAGAAAAGTCAAACATATGAAAAAAAGATAAATATTGAGCATGTGATGTTTCATAAAGTTCGGCTTCTTATTTTATGCAATGTTTTTCAGGTGATCAGTCATATTCAACAAAATGCTTTATTGTATATTAATACCTTGAAATATGATTTATTTGTTTTCCTCATCACAAAGATTAGTAGTTAAACCAGACCTGTCAAGTAATACAATCATAGTATTATAGAAGTACATTGGAAGAGCCAATATACACGGTGTGACAATGATGCCCATCGGTGTTCTTAATGAAACAGTGTACCAAGCAAAACAAAATGTACTGTACACTAATGAAACAAAATTTACAGACTGTTTTACACGCTGCAGAAAAAACCAGTGTGTACACTATACACACTGAACGCTCATCGCACACTTTGTTTTTAACAGTTTTTGAACCTATTTGCTTCGAAGAAATTTATCTATTGGGTATGGTCAAGCTGTGAACGAATCACAGTGTTTATGGTGAACGTGTCAGTTGATATCCTTTATTCTGTCAGATCTCTTTTTCTTTTTTGATTTAAAAGAATTTTACTTTTATGTATTATCAATCTTCATGCGCTGACGAAAATGGAATATGAAATAAGTTTTATTTTGTGACAAGACACCGAGCTTGTCGTACACTTTGTACACCTTGGTCTACAAAACAGTGTGTACTGATACACAGTGTCCTGAAAAACAAAGTGTACCTGTGCATCCTATTTTAGATTCCTATTAAGAACATTGACGCCCATAATGCCAATCGAAACCGTTGTATAAGAATAAAATTGACAGAAAGCATTCATGATCTATCTAGTATATAAAGTCATTTACATCAACAGTTGATCTTTTGAGATTTCTTTTCGTTTATTTTCAAAACTGATAATGAAAAACAATGACATTCATTTATTGACAGAATAGAAAATTTGTTTACTTTATTCTTATTGATTGTAATGAGACTATTAATAACATTTAACAGTGACTGCATCAGATAATCCTTGTTTTACTTGATTAGCTGATGAACGTAGTGGATACGATTTGCACTCATATTTAACAATAACAAAAATATTGGGACCATTTTTAGTTCCATCTGTATATTCCATGCATCGATGAAAATGTATAATAAATTTGTTACTTTGCTTTTCACTTCCTTGAATAAGTGAGGATATAAGACAATCTTCAAACCATTCTTTATCATCAATTGTTTTAATTGTAATTATAATAAAAAGTCCATTCGATGCAAGAAAACTTGATGCATGTTGATACATTGTCGAAATTGCCAACATATTTCCTTCTTTATTAAGAATACTATCCGTTGTTGCTTTATCAATAATTAAACCGAATGAATTGATTAACAATTGAGGCTTTCCCTCAGTCATCATATTTAATGTTAAATAGTGAGTATTACTATTTTTATTCATTTTATTACATTGTTCGATAACAACGGGAGAATAATCAATACCAATAAATGGACCGATAAATTGATCATTTGCAAGTTCATCAAATATTTTCGATAAACCACAACCGATATCAAGCACAGGTAAATGACGATGATTTTGTTTTATATGGGATTTTAATACATCTGATATATCTGAGTAGGAAAAATACCATTCATCGGTATGATCATCATCTTCATCGATAATTTTTCCATTTAATTTAGCGGTATAGCGATCATTCCAATAGTTTTGCTGCTCATAGTGTCGTAGTGATTTTTGCCACGAATAATCTTTTAATTTTAATCTTTTGGAATTTCTAGTTGCAACCATAATTGTTATAATCGATGAACAACAAATCAACCTATGTGTCTGTTTCGAAATTAGTTCGATAGACTATGAATATAACGCTTTCCAGTAGATATCGCTGGTTGCCCCACTCATGTTACGAAACCAATCATCATGCTAACAGTTTGTTTACTCCCTCCATTTTACTGATTGATATTAACAAAAAACAGTGGGATTCTAACATGGAGGCTTGAACAATGATACTGACATTACACAGATATTCAGAGTCAACTGAATTTTAAATTACAATCTACCATTACTCTCAATCGTATACTTTTTAAAATAGTTTTGCTGACGTGATAGCTAGAAAAAAATCATTTTTATAAACATTCACGCAATATAATATAATTTTCAAGCTTCAGTCAAAAGAATCAATAGATTCTTCATTCCCATTACATTGAAGAACTGTCTTGAGAAATACGATAGTTCGAAATCGAAGAATAGAGCCCCACTCTCTCTCTCTGACGTACACACACACACATCTTTTTCTTGTTCAAATCAAACGATTGAAGCTGTTCTATTCTAATAGATCAATGATCGACCAATAGCAGTATTCGCTCGGCTGAGTGTAGTCCAATTGCAAAGATTTACTTTGATAATAATGAATTCTTTTGCAAAAACTGAAAGTAGCACTCGATACCACTGCAAAATCACTCTTATTGATGAACACAAATCATGTGTAAAAAATGGACTCATAGAAATGAGCTCGGTAAAGCGTAGGGAAACTTTCATCTTTATTATCAGATAATTTAAATGGCGAGTACATTAGTTATTACAAGCTTTGCTTTAAATAAACAGTTCTTGTTATGATGACATGATTGTTTTGACATTTGCTGCAAGTTTCTTTTCCACAGGCTGAAGACACCCTCTGCATGCTCAGATTTGATTGATGTCGTTAATACAAGATTTTTTACTTAATTGATGCTTCTGTACTGGAGCAATACGTCTCTCAAGATTTCTACAAAAACTAGTCCATTTAATGCCATTCCTCCTCAATAGAAATCTCTTCGTCCTACTGCAATTCGTATGAACACATAATCATTCGGAATAGCGACATTTGTGCATTGATCTATTTCACACGACACATTAACGTCGAAACACACAGAGAGAAGATATACAGATTGCATGAAAGTTGACTTCAAGATAGTAAGGTACACCCAAAGAAAAAGTCGAACAAAATTTTTTGACCTACCTTTATCTTCGCA
>OENT01001690.1:4001-36811 GCA_900239685.1 Rotaria macrura | reverse complement strand
GCCTTGCTTACGAGAAAAATCGACACAAGCAATTGTATTGCTGAGAGCTGTTTCACCAATTTCTGGTTTCTCAATCTTTGAAATCTCAGCCAGAATTTTTGAGCATTTTTCAAAATTTTCTATCGTTGATTTACGAGTAGTCTCATAAATTTCTTTTATTCCCGGAATATAAGGAGATACAGATGCTTTAAATTTGATTATTTTGTCCATAAAACCAAGAGCAGACTGCATATCATCCTCATCTAAAGAACTTTGTAAATTTATTCGATATAATTGCAATCTTTTTAAAATTGTTTCGTTCATTTTTTCTGAAAATTCATCCATCTCTTTCTCCTGAAACTGCTTAGCAAGTGCTCCTATTCTTTTAATGGTGTGATCGCTGTCATCTGAAGATTCAAGAGAACTCTCCAACTGACGGTTACAGTCTTGTTCTTCATTCTTGATGGTCGTTGTCATTTCATCTATATGCGCTTTAAATGCAGTTTGCAACTCATCTGGTATAAAGGATAACGCATGATTGATGGGACGCAGTTTCTTGGTACGTTGCTTCATAGGGACCTTTTCAACTTCATCTATTGCCTTACTAAAATTCTGCCTTAGTTTTCCTAACAGAGCTGTGTAAACTTGTTTGTATTGAGGACGACTTTCGGAAACTTTTTTTAATTTAGCTAAGAGATCTTTGGGCGGTTTCTCAAAGTACTTTTCAACAATACTAAAATCATTCTGATTCGGAAGCTCCTTGGCCAATCTATCTAATTTCTCTCTCAATTCTTTAGTTTTATCAATAACTGCCGGCAATGTAATAATACCGATAAGTTCACGTTGGACTTTGCTGATATTCTCGATACCATTTTCAGCCTCGACAAATGCGTCGTTACTTATGTATGTTTCGATAGAACAAAGTCCTTTCAAAACAATTTTAGATAATATTTCATCGATTTCATCTCGAAATTTCTCCAGATCACTTTTAGTTTTTGCATCCAACAGTTCCATAAGATTGCATTGAGCTAATGCTATACGAGCTTTCTCAATATTATCTTTGATTTCAGTTATTGGATCCTTAATATCTGTCTCTCCTTCGACTTTTCCATATAGCCAATGTGCCGTGGCTTTCGTATCCTTCATCACCTTAACCAACGAACTTTGCAGATCGTATTCCATCTGCCTTTTTGCCTTCTGATTTAAAGGATTGTCATCAATGTCCGATAGTCTTATCCCTGCACGTGCATAGTCGAACTTAGATATGTGGTTTAATATTTCCTTGTAAGCTTCTTTAATATCCTTATTCATGTCTAATTGGTACTTTCTGTATAAATCGTTAAATCGAGTGTCACCGCGAAATCGGTCAAAACGACTCAATGCCTGCGCTATAACTAATTGCTTTTTTAAGTTTACGCTGTCGCTATGAGTTTGATATTCTTCCATCGTGCGATCCAAAGTAACATAACAATCCGTGATTTCTCGTTGCCAATGTGCTATTGTCTCGGCTCCTTTCACACATTCGAAAAGTTCAGGAAATATTTTGAGTGAAGATAACTCTTCTAAACGAGTGTATAACTCATAAGAATACTGCAAAGGACCTCCTTCAACTTCACTATTTTTAGTATTCTGGTACAGTCTAGCCATGTCTTGATTCAGAAAATGCCCATACTCAACTATATATTTTTGAAATATTCCATTAGTTTCAATTGCCGTTCTTTTAACTTGAATATCTTCTACTTTTTCGCATTGAACTACATACAATAATGCATTATTTGCAACAGAACCATCAAATCTACCACTAAAGTCATGCGTTTGCTTATTTTTCTCACGCTCAGAAATAATTTTCTTCTTCTCTTCAATTTTCGCGTTCAATGAATCAATACTGGTTTGCTTTTTCTCTTGAAGATATTTCGTTCCTTCAGAAGAAACAGAATCACTTCTTTCTAATAATAATGATTTATATTTTTTTCTTATTGTTTCAAGGCTGTCTAATCTATCACTTACCGCTTTGCGACTCTCTTCAATCAATTGTAGTTTCTTGTCGCACTCTTTCTTCATGTTCAGTTTAGTTTCATACAAGTCGTCTATTTTCGAAAAGTCATGCTCCTTCAAATAGTTATCTTGCGCCGAGTTTTCTTTCTCGGCAGTCGCTGATGCTTTGGTCGTGTCTTTTTGCATCCCACTTTCCGCTGAGTTATTTTTTCCTATTAACGTGTATTGCTCAATAATTTCCTGCAATTTGTTTATTCTTTCTATATTGTCACGTTTCATACCTTCTTTCTTACCATTTACTTCCTTGAGCCTTTTATTTACGTCTTCAATCTCATTATTTAGTTGATCTATGCTCAAATATTCTTGTTCCTGTAAATATTTTTGAGCTGGATGCAAATTCTCGTATTCATTTCTAATTTTTTCAAGCTCTTTCAGCTGCTGTTTTAAAGTATAAACATCTCTGTCTTGCAAATTAAAAGTCTTTTGGATATTATCGAATGCACCTTGTGTGGTTTCACGAAACCAATCTAGAATCCTAGCCCTATACTTCTCAAGATCTGGTACGCTACGCTCCAAAATTCTCATAGACTCGACTTTCTCAATAATATCCTGTGCAACAGCTACATTGCCAGGATGTTTCAAATGAAAATCGAGTCTCTTCAATTGCTCTTCCAACTTCTGAGCATTTTCAATTAATTCTTCCGTAATGCGACTCATCAAAGTCTCATATGCTCCAGGATTGACACGATTGATCCATTCTGCATTTTTTAATCGTGACAAAGATCGTGCAAGATGTGAATAGTTGATGCTACCTGACTTTTTGTCAATATCAACAAGCAACTGTTCGGCATCCTTTTGCAACTGTTGCATATATCCACGTACATATTCAACAGTGCGATAATATACTCCAGAAGTTTTCCCTTCAATTTCTGGTATTTTTCGAATAGTGTCCATATCACTGACCAACTTTTCCACTTGCTCTAAAGCATAATCTCCATTTTTCTCGAAAAGTTCTTTAATTCTTACATTGATCTCATCGAAATACTTCACAATTTTTTCGATGAAATCATTGTAAATTTCGTTCAAAGTCTTGAAATTATCTGCACAGTTAATAGATGTAGTTCTCATCAATTCTGCGAATGTCAAAAAACGATCATGAAGCGTTTGCGTTTCTTTAGCTGACCTCAATATTTCCATATATTCATTGAGCGTTTTTACATCATTATCATTTAATCGAGCTTTTTCTAAGATCGGCTCTGCCTTTTCACTGAAATTATTCAAATGCTTCAGCAGAAATTCAAACGTGTGTCGATACATTTCTTCCAGTTTCTCACCTAAGTGAGCTTTTAGAACGTGTGATGATTTATATATCACGAGAATAATTTCAGCAGCTCGACTGAATTCATTCTTCAAAATAGGCTCACGGCCAGATTTTACTAAGGCATCAAAACGGTCTTCAAAATCTTTACAACTTCTACGGTATTCCAGTTCAAGTTCTGGAAATGAATTTTTAATCATATGAAGGTTTCCCAAATATATTCCAACTGAGGAACCCGATAAATTCTCTTCTTCCAGATCCTGGCGCTTGTTGTGGAGTACCTCGTGAATGTTTTGTATAAGTGCTGTAGTTGGTATGTGACCGGATTCTAAATGTTCTCCCAATGTTTTTTGGATGGCTTGACTATATTCAACAAAGATTTTGTATTCTCGAACATCTCCTTCTCTTAAGCCATCGTGACTTTCAAGAGCACGATTAAACTTTTCTTTTACTACTGAACACAATTCTTCAATATTCTCGCCTATGAACCGTACAGACTTTTCATATGCATCTTTGACGAAACTTTCTTTTGTCAAATCCTTTAGTACTTTCAAAGTATCCAAGTAGTACTTAACGAGATCGATATTTTTATGTCTTGCTGCACATCGGATGCTAATTTCATAACGTTTCACCTCATTTGAAATAATCTTTTGTGTGTTCGAGCTCATAGAAAACCGAAAAGCTTCATCTGGATACAAGATACCTTCTGCTCTCTGCAATGTTTCGATCAAAATTTTCGGATCATCATGAATGGGATCTATTTTCTGAACTTTCGTCTTAGTTTTCCTAATCAAATCTTTTAGTACTGCTACGAAAGCACTATCCGATCGTAATAAAGGATCTTGATTAACAATCTTTTCTTTAATATTCAATATATAAGCATGAATATCTGTTTTCGGAGGATATTTTGTGAATGCGTAATGTATTGCATCCAGTCGATCTTCTAGATTCGTGATCATATTAATCAGTACGTGTGCTAGATGTTGAATGCCTTGTGCTCTATCGCCTAAGTCCTTAAAACTTGATAATGCAAGTATTTTGACACTCTTACAGCCTTTGAGAGCTTCTATAATTCCTACCCCATTAGCAATGTCTACCACAGGACCTGCTGTATCCCCGAAGCCTGGTGCATCGCATAAAATAACGTTTCCAGTCTCACCGGGACCAAGAATATCCTTCAACGGTATTGTTACAGGTGTAATGTACCTAGTTTCCGATTGGCACTCTGGATTACTTATTACATCTTTCAATCCAGAATAGTTTGGGACTTTAACTGCTGTTATATGGTCTAAAAATCTTCCAGGTGCAACTTCTACGGGAACTTCTTTCATCTCACAACCTGTGAGAAATTGAATTGTGGTCGATTTGCCAGCTCCAGTCCCACCTATTAACAATATGATTTCTTTGTCACGGATTAACTCAGCTGCCTCTTTCGTCCTATCTACAAGTCTCTTTATTTCCTGAATATCTAAAGGTTGGAGCTTTTTTAAGAGCTCTGCCAGGACCTCTACCACCGACTCACCATGGTTACCATTTACAGCTGTTTTTAAATCCTGAAGACAAGTTCTTACGTCATCCGAAAATAATTCCTGTTCATTCACTTGATCTTGCAGATTCTTCAACAATGCACTGACTGTTTCTTGCTGCAAAGGCATAGATTCTCCCAGTTGTTCACGTTCATAATGGAGTAGAAGTTCCATAGCAGTTTTTTCAGCACAAGAAGGCATAGCAGCTAAATCTTGACGCAGGTTCTGCAGATATAATACTTTTTTGTTCTTTCGACCGAGACTTACATTCTCGGGTGGTGATTCTGAACTTGGCTTTGCCCCTAAAAAAATGAAATACTGATGAATATTTTTGATTCAACACAACTAAATGGTAGGTGTCAATACACTTCGATAACCAATCATCGATCATATATTTTTCTTTTTAGGAAAATCTCTGAAAATCGTTTAAAATATACTCGATTATTTTTGTGTAAAGGATTGAAATCGATTAAAATAAAGTAACCAATTTCAATAGTTTTTCTGAAGTAAATCTTGACAATCGAATAATAATCTAACTTTTTAAATAATGAGTCGTAATCGTTTAAAACATTACAACTGAATAGCTCTAGAAAAACTCATGTAATCCACCCAAATCTAATCGATACGGATGCAGTGTAGATGCTTACATGAAACTGGTATGCTAGGGCGTGACCTTACACCCTGACACCTGCTCTGACTACGCTGAAGTCTTAACTATTCCCGAATCTGTTTTGACTAAGTTCACTACGTAGTTCATAGATCATGCTCAAAATCAAAGCAAATATCTCAGAAAAAATTTTGAAATCTTTCCGGAATATAATCTCGACTGCAACGCTCGAAGCGCATGAAAACAAGAGCTTTCAATAATTAATAAACATAGTGAGCAATAGAGCTTAAGTTGTTCGCCTTCTCCTTTCATTCGCATGGATTATCATGTTTCATAAGTCCCACTTGATGATGAAACAAAAATCTAAGATCTTTCGTGTACAGACTCATCATACTCTGTGACTCATATAAGATAACAAAAACTCAAACAGCTCTTACTAGTCCGTACTGACAGACATCATCATGGCATATGAAACTCGTCAAAACAGTTTCTTAATTTCTGAAACCCTTTTTTGAATTTTTAAAACCCATTTTTCAATATATGGCAAGTTCCTAAACTTTTTTATGGGTTATTACATTCCAAACCATGAAAGAGTGCTTTTTTGGTTAATGCTAAATTAGTATGCATTGCTCTAGAGCAGGGCTCTGAATGGGATGTGACAATTCCGTCACTTTCCGTCCGATTCCATCCTATGGGAAGAAATAACTTTTCGTAAATATCACACGGGACGTGTTGGGACGAATTGTTTGTCTTGGATAATCAATAGGCTGAGTTGGAATGAAGCACGAGTCTATGGGATGGGATGAAAGCTTCGTCCCATGGGATTTTTAATGGATTCTTCTTTTATGGTACATTTGTATGAAATATGACGTTCATAGACATTAACGAGAATCAATCTCGTTTTTGTTTCTTAATTTCTATTGACGGTTTTTCTTTGATCTGGTATCCGTTCCTGAATAATTTCGATGAGTCGTTTGCGGTAAAACTCTCATGAATCTGCAGCAATGTTTAGACTTTCAAAACAAGGAAATTTCAAGTGTCGGAAATTCCAAGCATTTACGTTCTGAATTACTCAGTGCTCCCAAACATTATGTAATATCCGAAATTTCTGAAATTTCCGTAATTCTGCATTTACAGAAATTTCTAAAATATCTATTTCCAATATCTCTATAAACTTTTCGCTTGCACTCAAGTGTATTTATTGTGTGGATGGAAGATTTGAAAATTTTAGTAATATCCTTTTTCGGAAATCTGAATGTATCTTTGAAAGCCATAAACAAAATATCATTTCTTCTCTGCGCCTAGCCTTAATACATAATCACGGAGTTTCGAGCAGTGACTTGATGAACGATTGAGACACCGAATGTCTTTGAACGTTTAAATAAACCATAAATCAGTATGTATAAAACCACAAAGGCAAAAAGTGAAGTGAAAAACAGTCGATTTTCTTTTAAGAATAATGTGGTTCTAAAACTTTATTACTGTACTAATTACTTTTTTAGTGTTGTGGAGCATAAAAGAAAATTAAACTAATTTAACTTCTACTTATTAAAATAAATAGATGTTATTTGAAAAGTTGAAAAGAGGAGTTTTCGTTCATACGAGAATTTTGCAATATATTTGATAACTAATAGTTTTAAATTGAATGAAAATCCCATGGGATGGGATGGAACGAAACTGCTTTATAGTTGTTGATTCCATGAGATGGGATCGAATGGGAAGGAAGACGAAAATTTGTCCCATGACACAAATTTCTCGCATCATCCCATTCCATCCGTAGCTCTACTTTGGCGTACGTACATCAGCACTTAAAATATGAACTATAGTAAGAAGCATGTGATTCAAACATAGCCATACTAGAACTTCTTTATGTATTCTGCTTGTCAGTAAGACAACAGAAGTAAAGACACTGAGATCTGAGTTAATGAATGACTCATTCTCTCAGAATCGTAGCCATTTGATGAGAAATGATTCATATCTTCAAATTAACTCTTTTACTATCTTTCGTCTGAAGAAACGCCATACTGAATCAGATTTATATCTCTTAACGTCATTCCAAAAAAAACTTGTCATTTATAAAGAGTTGACACCATAAGTCTGATCTATGATTAGTCTCTAATCTTTTCTTAATATATCGCGGAAAATACATAACCAAAAGATTCTAAAGTGGGATTATTTATAAATCGCGAGCCGAATCGTGAATATCTGTGAACTAAACTAACAGCAACTTGAAATTTTTTAGTTAGTACTTCTTGTTATGTTTTTCCAAGAAACGGAAACAAGACAGCGCCGGCATCTGTTCAAACTAAGCATGACCTTTTAACTTTACTTTAAATGTAAAATTCAAGGAGGATCTACTCATGAAATACAACCTACGCTAAATCGTAAAGGGTTCCCAATATTCCACGTCTACCATAGCAAGATTCGTGACAGCCGAAAGTTCTCAAACGCAATTCAACGGAGCAGACAACACGACTTTATGAGCTAAAAAAAACCTTCACGACTTTCTTATTCAACCATTAATTTATACAGTGTAACTGAACGTTTAGTGAAATCACATAACAATCGTGCGGAGATAAATCCCAGTCACTTAAACTACTGGTTTCAATAAACTCATACAATACCTAGCCATTTAACAACCACTAGTTTCATGGCTTTCACCTGGTCCGCTAACGACTGCAGCATCTCGAGTTCATACAAAGTAGCTTGTTTTTCACGGGCAGTCCTTTCTCTTCCTTTCTCCTTCAGATCGGTAATCTCGCGTTTTGTGACAGATACTAAATCGAAGAGGTCGTCGATGGTATTAAGTTCATGATCTTCTAAGCCTTGAGTCAGTTGAACTTCGAGCTGCTTCAACGTTTCAGATTCAGCACCGTGTCCCCTCAGCGTCTTCATCTGCTCCGCGAGCAATGCGAGTTTCTCGAGTTTATCCAAAATGGCTTGTTTTTCCTTGGCAGTCCTTTCTCTTCCTTTCCTCTTCAGGTCGGAAATCTCGCGTTTAGTGGCAGCTATAAGATCGAAGAGCTCCTCGACGCTTTCGAGTTCATGATCTTTCAAGCCATCATTCAGATCACCCTCGAGCTGTTGCAACATTTGAGATTGATTGTCTACTCCTTTCAGAGTCTTCAGCTCTGCGGCTAAGGTTTCCAGTTTCTTGAGTTTATCCAAAATGGCTTGTTTTTCCTTGACAGTCCTTTCTCTTCCTTTCCCCTTCAGGTCGGAAATCTCGCGTTCAGTGGCAGCTATAAGATCGAAGAGCTCATCGACGCTTCCGAGTTCATGATCTTTTAAGCCTTCAGTCAGTTGAACATTCAAAGCTTGATGATAACTTTCAGATGTAAATGTGATGTCTATGTCTGAAGTTGTTGATGATTTCATGAATGGCGATCGGTTTTGATTGGAAGCCGGACACCATGTGATTGAAGTGTCTGGTTGTTCTCTGATTGATGTTCGAGGATTTATGCTTGCCATTGATTCACGCAGTAGGATTGTCGGTGCGTGGGGCCTTAGGTTTAGACATCGTCCGTCTTCTTCATCAAGTGGTAGACCTTCTCTTGCTGTTCGGATCGGTTGTTCTGGTTCACTGTCGTTCATCGTTTGATTCAGTATTTTTGGTTTTCGAGATGGTTATGTTCGTGACTTTTCCACCGGTTACTCAAACTGTGAATATATCTATAAGTGGTAAGTTGATGACGTTTATATATAATTACGTGATTTGTTTACTGTTTGTGAAGATTGAGATCAGCGTTCCTGGAGAAAGATGTGGAAGTGTTTTGTGCTGAAGTTATGTGAGTGAAGTGATAAGGGATGCTTCCACAACCAGCGTGCTTTCAGTCGAAAGCGGCTCATTAACGCTTTCTGACCGGCTACCAGAAGAATGAGTGCAAAAAAATCTTTCCCATTGTATTTCGACTTCAACCATTGCGTAGATATCGAAAATCTAGTATTCTATTCCTGGAAAATGGCGGGTCACATAACCACTTGATGTTACCTTTTGGTTACATGGGGCCGTAACGGTACAGACATGTAAAAAACTTGATTTTTTCCTACCTGAAGGAGCTTGATGGTTTATACTTTTTCTTAATCCATACCATGAAACTAGAACAAATATTATTTTTCTGCATCTTCCCTCAATGCCTCAGCTGGGTTATCGATAGAATATCGTGGAACATCACAGAATTATGCAAATTTGGCTGTTTTCTTGAGATAATACTCAGAATTTAGAGAAGCTCTGGAAGTTTTCGAACTCGATTATATCTTACCATTGAAAATCATTGTTGTAAGCTACGAAAACTTCTAGAGCTTCTGAAAATTGTAGGTCTTATCTCAAGAAAACAGACAAAATTTTGCATACTTCCGTGATATTTCACAGTATTCTAGCAATAACTAAGTTGAGGCATCGACAGAATAGGAAAAAACATAATCTGTGAACTAGACTAATGGTATGGATTAAGAAAAAGTATAAACCATCAAATTCCTCTAGGTACAAAAAAGATAATTTTTTTTACATCTCTGTACCGTTACGTCCGGATGCGACCAAAAGTTAGCATTCTTATTTTTTCTTATATAATTCATTATTGAAACACTGTCATTAGTAGTGACGAAAACACAATCTATCAACAAAAGTTTTGCAGGTGGTACTTTGAATATCGACTTCAATTAGATGTTCGAAATAGTGATAGTTCTCACTGTGAAGATTCTCCATGGCAATCATCTCTCATGATGCTGCTTTGAGAAAGCAAAGTGCATTTATCTTGAATGAAAGGTGAATAAATTGTGAAATTGGTGCCTTAATTATCATGATATCAGAACGATGTTCAACACCAGTTTGAAACAGTTTTTGATAAAGCAATTTCAAAATGTGCCCATTTGGTACCATCCGGACGGAAAGGGTTAAAGGAACGAAGGGTGCAATAAGGATAGTTTAAAATGCTTTCTCAAGAATACAATTATGAAAAGTACTATATATCAAGGTAAAGATTAAACGGTATTACGTTATCATCATAAAGATGGATTTGTCCTAAAGATGGATTTTATCTTCACAGTATCTTTTGTATTTATTTCGTTGTCATTGGTATTTGCCCTAAACTGTCATTCTCTTCCGTTCTCTCTGATGGTTGAGTTTTTAAGTATTTGCTTCTTGTGTAATCGGTGCGATGCATGATAGGAAGAAATGAGAAGAAGCATAGTTCCATCAATTCCAACACTTCTTCTACCAGAAAGAGTCACACTATCAACAAACTATAACTTACTTGAAGATATCAATTATGTGAATCGGACAATTGTGAACTTGTTTCGAAGTTGTTTTTTGAATCGAAATCGAAATTTCAAATGAATATTTCACGATTTTCCTTTACTACGTTCGAAGAATCTAAAATAAACCAGCCTTAGTATTGATATACATCTAAAACCATTTGATTGTGGGGTTGAGAGTGCGTGTCCACATTGGTTGTGGATATTACAAAGAAAAGCACTCACACCGATAGCCATAACCCTTCAAAAACCCACAACCAACAGGCATTCACCTTGAAATCTAATGGTTGTTATAGGTTACTTATTTGCTAGTTACTTATGAATTGCGATATGCGAGGCACAAGAAAACTTCACAAGCCACTCACATGAAAAAATGTTTTCATTCAAAGACAGCCGAAGTGAATGTGAAATCATCGTCAGCCTTCGAGAAAAAATGAAAAGAGAACAAAATCCAGAGTATTTACATATGTGCACGACTAATGTAAACAAATGTCGTGTATGGAAGAGTCGTAATGAAAGAATACAAACTCCGTTACTCTAAAACTACAGGACACAGACGTGAGAGAAAACTGAGGGAGATACGAATCGCTGCTGAGAGTGCGTATAGTAAATGCATCTTAGAATAAAGCACTTTTAATTTCTTTTAACTCACGTACTCAATATCGATATTGCCAGCATACTTTTCTGCCAAAGCGCACATGCAATTTATGAGGGAAAAATCGATAATGTGAACGCCTGAGAAATAGAGAGAGCGATTGACATCATTCTTGGTTTCATGTACAACTGAACTAAGATTGGGGAAATCCAAACTTAAAACAGAGTTGTTTTCCGAAGTTTTCAATTGGTTTCGTACAGTTTCGAAATTTTATCAACGATTGGAAGCCTTTACTTCCGATAGACCACGTTTTCACTGCGCAAATCTTCACACACGCCGAAACCCTGGAAATCATCTTAGATTTCATGATAGTGGATTCACCGTAAGAAATAATTGCATCTGGTTTCTCCGCGTTCGAGTCCACAGAAATAGTATGCTTCTAACTGTCAATTAACTTCTGTCTTGTCTGTAAAGCAGTGTACTGGTGACTGTATCATCATCGGTCTGCATACATTGCAGAGTTTCAACTATGTCCTAACCGACAAAACGATTCAACTCCCAATCAAAATGACAGATCCACTAAATTCAAACCAGTACAGATACCCACACAGATACATAAACCCACACCGACAGCAGCCTCACACCGGCATCAACTACAATACGCACAGCCACACCCAACCGTACTTAGACTTAGACACAGATTCAAACACTCATGTGCATCCAGAGCATCAACAACACCGACACTCAAGCCCACACCGATACGAAAACTCACACCCATACGTACTTCCACATCGACACCCAAGTTCAATTATATTTACATAGAAATCCGACGCATCTATTTCATAATGAAGAAAATCAGAAAATGATTCAATGAACTTATTTTGTTGCTGAAAATTTTTATTTTCTTCATGCAATTAATCTGTCAGCTCCGGAATAAACGTTGACAACTCATAAACTATGCTTTGTATTAGACTTCCCATTTTCATGCGCCTGTAAACATACATGTTGATTAGCTGAAATAGACATTCGATGATCATTCAATCAATGTAGTTACTGGTGCTTAAATCAGTATAACTAGAAATTGAATGAAGTACGTTGTTTTTTATGTATTAATTTACATTCGGCATCAACAATCTTAACAGTGACGAATATTCAGATAAAAGATATTAAGTCATTCGTATCGACCATTGTTCAATGAAATTTAATTGATCCAATCAAATATATCAGAAAGAATATTAAAACCCTGTATGTGGTACTCAATATCAAAACCAGGAAAAGATGTAAATCCTAACTACTCATAAACACAATCTCTATTGTGGATTTCTATACGAACATGAGGAAGTGTAGCGATACACACGATAAATATCATATAGTGATAGTGCAAATCTAGTTAGTACCAGCATCATTTATGAAGAAAAACAAATAGTTTCAAACTCAAATATCTTCGCATTAAATAATGTATTTATATTGTTTATATTTTTAATGATAATACGAAGGCTCAGAATTATTTATTTATTTTTCCGTAAGAGAAATCATGCCTTGCACTTATACAATTGCACTCATCGAAATAATTCTTAAAAAAAGGCATCCATTTTTATTGCCGTGATATAAAATTATACAAATTATTCTATGATACTTATATTTTTTCATAGCATCAAAGCTCTTCCTGGAAGTGTATATGTAAATAAATTGATAGAAGGTAGAAGGTAGAAGGATGAAACAAACACAAAATATACGTATATTTTTTGTCATAATCCAATATACAAAAAAATAACAAGACAAGAACAGTTAATATAAATTTCGCTGAAAATGCGAAAAACAGCATATGTATTCCTATATATATATATGTATATATTTATATAGTAAAGGACATAATTGGACTATATCAAATAAGAATAAAGTTTCGAATTAACAAGAAACAAAAGAGAAGAAAAAGAGAATAGAAGTGAAAATGAGAAATTTGCTTTCATTATTGATCGTCTTTTATCATCAAGTTCTCCAATAATTGACGAAAATAATTATCAACAACATTAGCACATTGAGAAAATGTTGAATTTATTGAATTAAATTGTCGGCAATTGTTAAAGATTTTATTAACATCACGTACATAATCACATACGGTTTTTAATTTACTTTGCAATACTTTTGTTTTTAACGTTGTTAAATCTAAAAAAAATTCAATTAAACAAAAGGAAAACTAGTTGATAACGTACAACAATAGAATCAAATCTCTTTCTCCGGAACAGCGTGCTATGGTGTTATGTTTTATTTGTACTCATAACTCAACAGAACGATTTATTACAATTATGAATCGTTTACAGTTTTGGTTCTTTGAAAAAATTTCTCTTTATCGAAAATTGAATATCGTTACTTTCGTATGTTGTTTTTCTTTGTCCAATGATGATGTAAATACATAGAATATTTTTAATATTTGATAGAGGAAAATTTATTCTCTTATTAAAGTTCATGAGATAAGTTTTACATATGGATAAGATTACCTCAGTATCACTCATCAATAGTAAATTCACATGCATTTAGTAATGATTATTTTTCGTTCAGTCATATACTGATCGTATAGACTTGATTTCAAGAAGTTATGTTATTTTCATCACTAGACAACTTTGCTCATCTTACCCATTGGTTCTTTAATAATGGAATAATAATTTGGTACATCTTTGATATCAACTGGTTTTTGAAACGGCCATGCCATTTTATGTGCCTAGATATACAGACACATACATATAAATACATGAAAATTTGAAAAATACGTTTTCTAGTTACTAATAGTTGATCAGTTAGATTTGCTAACTCTTTTTGCATTTGATTATTAATTGGTTTATTGAGAAATTCTTGTTTTTTCTCTGTTGAACATCTTGGGCAAATATAAACTTCGAATTTTTCTGCTTCGTCTGGTGTTATGCGAACACAAGAACCATGTAACCAATCAGCACAAACATCGCAACCTATATAGAATCTAATAAGGAGAACAGTTAATAAAAGAAAATGTTTAAGAAAGAAAATTCGCTTTGTTGTTCGTTTACTTTGATTCATCATATGGTGTTTGACAAATACAATATAAACGTTCTTTAGCTTTTTGAGTTAAAAATGTACAATCTTGACAAATGAATTCTTTCAATCTTTCAGCAAGACGTGGTGTTAAATCGACACATGTACCATGCAACCAACGAGAACATAATTCACATTGAATAAAAAACTTCTCAGGTATGTCCGTTCTTTGGCAACTACAATTAATATCTGATAGATTGATTTCAGTTTTTTCTTTTTTATTTGATGAATTTTTTATTGTGATTAATTTTTTCGATTTTTCAGTTGATTTCATTTTAGACACTTGGGGTGTTGTTGATGTTGTCGCCATTGATGATACAGAAGGTTTATCATTCTTAAGAAGATTCTCATCATTATCGGATGATTCTCTTTGTTCAGTTGAAGCATGAATGCGTGAACGACGAGCTTTTTTCGATACAGGTGTTGCATCATTATCCGTAGGTTTGTTTGTTGTTGTTGAAGGAAGTGGACGTGTTCGTTTGATTGCCGTTCTAAATGAAATCAATTTTCTTTGAATGATTTATGATAACATGTTTTCATCATCTAAGTTCCATCATGAAGTTTAACATTCGAAAGAACAACTTTATTGTAGAAAAGATGCATTTCGCTTAAAACCTTTTTGAGAATGTTTAAAGTCACATTCTCACAAACTGAGCTGACTTCAATACTATTGTGTGAAGGTAACATTTCATTAGAAAGTTATTTTATTTCTGATCTGACTAGTAAGAAACCGTAACCAACTGCTCGCAAATGACGTGATTATCATTAAGAAAGAAGCATTTAGACGAATCATGTCGTTATTGTTTCATCTTTAACCATCGAGATAGTCGTATGAACTTTTTCTCTACTTAACATTTGTTGTACGTTTTTCGATGATCAACTTTTTTACCTAAAACTTGCTTTCTCAGCATTACTTTTCACAACTCAAATAAGTTATTAACTAAAGCAAACATAGATTATGTGGCTTGAATACACCTACTCTTATAAAAGATACAATTTTCATTGAGTCGATTGTTTCTATACGGACATGAAAATATAAATTCATCGAGATCTACAGCAATTCAAGAGAAACATAGTAAATTTTATGATAACAAAGGAATCCACACAGTATAGTTGTCATCAATAAACATGTGCTCGTCTTGACCTTTTCTTTGTATGGATCAATACGGACGTATCGGTTACACTTTCAAAACAAAACTGCATCACTACTTCATAATGCAATTCTTCAAATGGTCATATTATTTTTCTATTGACTAACTCATCGAATGAATAAGTAGTCTTAAGAAATAATCTATCAGAAAAAGTAACTAAATTAGATAGCTAAGAGAACAATGTCGACTGAATTCATGCTAATGGTTTAAGTGGTTCCAAGTCCCATACTTAACCCAACGGATAGCTACCCAATTTTAACGGCAATGATCGATGTCATTTTACGGTAGACTCGATGATCTCTACTCTATGGTGATTAAAATATGAGAGCTAAGTACTTATCCTATTTGGTTCGTAATAACAATTAGAATCTGATTATATAATAGTCATAGCACGCATAACTTTATTATCAATTCAAACTATAAGACAGCCGCCTTTAGAAATATCTGAAATGAGAGAACTGAAATATCACTAGTTATATTGACGATTTCAGTCGAGGAGAACAAAGGTCGACAAAACAAACTGTTCACCAAATTTTAGAACAGTTTTTGTTCACTCTCAATATATTTTTCGAATATGAAAATGTACATTACTTCGATAAACAAACACTCAATAGTTTATTGATTTCGAAAAATTCTTTACTCTATTTTGTTAAAATACAGACATGCCTATGACAATGACAAGCATTTCATGCACCGATTGAACAAGAATAACTCGAACTGTATGTTATTTTCTTGCTGTACTTGATTTTATGTTACCTTTTTTTAATCTTTTGTTCTGATAGTTTAAGTGTGTCTTGTCGTTTAATTTTATTTTCATTGCTATTAGTTTTTTTTGGTTTTTTCACTAGGGGTAGTGTCGGAATATCAGTAGGTTTTTTTTCTTCGTGATCTGAATTTGGTTTTTCTTGTTTAACAGTTGTTGTTGTTGTTGTTGTTGTTGCTGTTGCTGTTGTTGCAGCGGCTGCTGCTGCTGCTTGTTGTTGCTTTAGAATTAATTGCTGTTGCTTCAGACGTTGCGTTTGAACCTGTTCTTTGACTAAAGCGGTCTTACGATTGAGACGATCTGCAATAAAATCTTTGCGAAGATTATCTACACGTTCATTTAATAAACGCGCTAAAATTATTTGACGCTGATCAGATACGGGTACTATTGTCGTTGAGTTTTTAAGACGCTTTTTCATAGATTCTTGATTTTGTTCACGTTCAACTCTAACTATCATTGAACGAAGAATAGCTTCACAAGTTTTCGTTCTAAATAATATAGAAAGTAGTTAGCATGAATCTTGAAGCATTAAAATATACAGTAGTTAAGCGTCTGTATTGAAATTCGATGGTACGTGATCTGCTATAATATTTTTCTTTCAGTTTATTTAGTCACACGGATAAAGAATTTTCACCAACTGAGGCGTGTGTATCTTGCACGAAATTCTCGAGCATGAGAAATCATGTGTCGTCTCAGCAACTATCTGATTCTGATTAGAAAACTTGATCGATAATCGGCAGTCTTTATAAGAGAATGATTCAAGTTTGTGTTCGATTAAAAAGAAGAAAGAACTCTATCATACCGAACGATGTCTTCAGGGTCGATTTTTATCTTTTTATCATCAACTATCAATGGAATTGGTGTCGGTTTACGGATATTTTTAGTTTTTGGTATAATTATAGGTTGAGTTGGTTCAATTTTAGGCTTCATTATTGGACTATTCGCATCGATGGTCACCGTTTCAGAGATCATTGTCAATGGAGTATCTTCAACTGGTGTTGCGAGTTCTACAGGTATCATCACTTCAGATTGTTGCTGTTGCTGAAGAACAAGTTGTTGTTGAGCAATGAGACTATTGAATAATTCATTTGATGATGAAATAGATGTTATAGGTGCTGGTGCTATTGGACGTAGACGTCGTTCTTGTGGACTGATTGCAAGCGTTTGTGGTTGAGGTTTTGGTGGCGATGATGCTTTGATAATTTTTGAAATTCCACTATCGTTTTGCTGAACGGTCGTTGTCGGCACAAGGATAATTTGTCCATCCGCTAATTTAACAACAGAAAACGATTTTTGCTGTAACGGAAGATTAGTTGATGATGATTCACCCGTTGCTTTAACAATAACAACTTTACCACTTTCTGTGCTTATATTTGATTTTGGTTGTAAATGCGGTATACGAACGATGAATGGTTTAGCTGGTTGCTGCTGCTGTTGTTGTTGCTGTGATTGTAACTGATTATTGATTGTGGGGGTTTTCTTTTTATGCTTTTTTCTATCATCATTGCTTTTCTTATGTAAACGTTTATAAGATTTTTCTTGTAGGCATTGATAATAATATTTAATTTGATTTGGTTGAAGTTGTCGTTCAGGTAACCATTGTTCAGTCAGTATTAAACGATTTGATGTTAATATAGATGATGGATGTGGAACAGCACGACTCCGCGATTTCGATATAGGAATATTGAAATTTGATGTTTCACTTGTTTGTGGTTGAATTGTTTTACGAACAAAATATTCACAATAAGAATCATACGGACCTGAATCACGTTTAGCTAAAACTTGAATCGTTGTTGTTATGCCATCATTGTCAACATGAGTTGTTATGGATGATTCATCCAGATTGGATAGTTTTTCTGTTAGAAGATCCCATCTAGAAAGAGAAAAATAAAATAAAATAATTACAATCGAACAGAAACGAATCTCTGGATAATTGTGAGTTTGAAATTCTTAAAACCACAATCTGCAATATATTTTGTTCCTTCAACTTGTAACAATCTTTTTCTCACTAACATATTGTAATGAGTATGCAAAACATATTGAGAACCCTAGCCTTACAACACGATGACTGACAACAGAAAATCTATTGAGTATCTGCCAGATATTTGTCGAATGTAATGCATCGAGTAACTATGCAAAGTCTCTTACTCAAATCCATACGATTGTATATTTAGATTCATTTCTTGACTGCATCACCATGTGCCAACGAGAAACTTAAATGTCTCGATTGTGTGGTTCGTTTGATTATGTAATGTTCTAATTGACGAATAAATAAATTTTATGGATAGTTATCACATTGAGAAACGGAATGGACTTAATTACTTTCAGAGCAATCTAGATTTGAATGTGACAACAGAGTACGTAGGAGATGGGATCCTATCTAAATCTTTATTTCCAATCATACTTCAGAGTGCGTATATGCAAGTTTTCATGTCAAATGCTTCCGATTCCGATACATGTTGTATGATGTAAAAAGTACATACACTTCACAAAAGATCCCACCCTGGTTGTTACAACGAATCAAGTAATTGAAAATTTTCTATTTTAAAGGTGGATAAATTCATGAGCGAAAAAATGCTCATCATCATCTGATCTAGTCTAGATTCTATTTGGATAATCATACAACTTGCTACAGAACAGTCTCTTTCTATAGTAGCCGAACTAAATTCTTTTCAATACGTGATGTGTTCATTTAGCAAAAATGGAAAAATGTTTTATAAGATTCTGCAAAAAATATACATTCAATTCAGAGATTGACTTTCTTGTGGCGCAATTACTTTTGCTTTGTAATCTTTCTTTTGATTATATGTTCTAAAGATAGAAATGCAATTCGTTTTCGCTTCGAATCCTAGGATTTGGTGAAAAACTTAGTTTGATCCTGCTACGATATCTATTCTAAATGAGAGACATCCGATGAGCTTCTATTCACTTCAGTTCAAATCTTGCCTCACCAAAACATTGAACGAATTCAAATTTACTAACCTTATACAATTCCATAGGTATTTAATATGATGAGCGATTGCAAAAAACGAAGTACTCGTTTGAACTTTGTAACACCACGACGTTCGAACTGAAGGTCGACCACATGGATAAGGCCAACCGAATCTTGTTCCAATACCACTTAAACGAGAATTAATAAAACCTGGCGCATCGGTCAATGTCATTGATGCTCGTGCAAGTCGACGAAGTATATATGACGGAAGTACAAATATATTGGGTGATATTTGATTATCGAATGAAAATGTCCATGGTAGCGGTAACTGATATGGATTAATTTGATTCGTTTTTTCATTGGTCGTATTTGCTAAATGAAACGGTCGAGTTGTATCTTCTAACATGATTGGATAACGATAAGTTATACCATTGTAATCAATTTTTTTATAATTAATAAATGTTAAATCATCAATTAAATCATCATTATCATCTTTGGCTGTTGACAATAAATTCTTCAATTCATTTTCAATATTACTATCGTTTTCTAGATCATTTTTAAGTTTAGTTTCAAGTAGATTGACGATTCTATTACGTTCATTTAATATAGCATTCGACATATTTTCACGACGTGTTAATAATGTGTTAATATCAAAAGGTTTCTTTTTATTTTCGTTTATTGTACGTCGTGTCGAACGAATGAATGTCCATCCTTGACCACCAGCTAAACGATATTCTTCACCACGCTGTTTATGCACACTATGTTTTAATGGTCGTGTAAAATGTACATTTTGTATAATGGAATCAGCATCAATTTTTCGACGAATAAATGCATCCTTTTCTTCCTTTTTTGCTTCGTCACGTTCTTTTTCTGTTTCACGACGAAATTTTAAATAGCCAACTTGATCAGTAAACAAATCGAAATAAGAAATCGGTTTAATACATGTTTCAAATTGAAGTAAAAGATATATCAATTTTGATAATGATATATTTCTATTGAGATCAAGTAATTCTTTCGCCCATATATATCGATACCGTTTCCAATGTGAATGCATAAATGGTAGTGGCATAGTATTTTCAAAATAGACTAATGTTATACGTAAGATATCAGAAAGATGTTTCAAATTATAATTTGATGTCATCGAACATGATGGAGAATACCATGCAAATGATGGTGAATGATTTATACTAAATTTACGTGCTAAATGTGCACGACGATCACGTTCATTCAATAGCATTTGTTTTCTTGTTGCCAAAGGATTCGTTTGATAACAATTTTCATAATGAAGATGACCTTCCGATTGTAGAATATCGTCTAAAATCAATGATAAAAATTATTTGTATGAATAAAAAATGTATTTTATCATTGAAGAGATAGAAAAAGAGATCGAAGTTCTATTAAATAGTGCTTTCACCAATCAAGGAAAACATATACCTGATAGAAATCGACTATGTAGAAAGACGAGTATTATACTAAGCTTGAACGTTTACGTTTCTTAGTGTACGCATGACTAATCATTCGTATCAATATATAGAATAAAGATGGATTTCATTCTAGCATTGAACTTGGTTTTTATAAAGACTTAAAAAATTTATTCGATTCATCTCAAGAATAGTTGAATTTTTTCAACAAATATTGTTTCTTCTCAAATTCTTTAATGTTTCTAATAATAGTCGAGTTCTTTGGCTATATTTCGAAATTTCGTCGAATATTGAATAATCACAATATTTTATTTTAAGTTAGATAGGATATTATTGGCTGTTGAAAAATAAGTCTTGCGTCATTCATAGATACGTTTATATCGAATAGGTACACACTGTATTGATCGGAATTGAGATTTTAGTCGATCAAAACATGTTTCGACCATAGATGAGACTACAATATAGTGTTCGAATAGAAATCTTTTAAGGATTTGTTGCATTCTTGAAATTAAGTGACGCACTAATAAGTTTTCCATAGACTTAAATCGTATTACCTTTATTACTATTGATATTTTTATTTTGTGGTACAAGATCAAGATCAATTTTAACATGATTCGGTTGCATACTCTTAATAAGGGACAGCATTGTTTGACTATATGTAAAATCATCGAGATCATCATCATCATCAGTATTTGCACTGTTAATTTTCATTTTGTCACTAAGAATATCATCGGATTCATCTGTTTCAAAGTCATCAACACTAAAATCTGAATCATCACTCCAGTCTTCATTTGTTTTTAATAGTCCATTTGCTAGATTTGTAGCTAATAATTGACTTTGTGCAAATGCAGCAAAATTAGTTAATTGAAGATTTTTTCCAGCTAATGAATCACTTGATGATGACGAACCATCGCGTGTTTTAGTTATTACAGTTGATGAATTACCACCGAAACCCAGACCTTAATATACATATATATATATTCAAATATAGAAGAGTGTTTCTCTTATGATTTAAAAATTTCAGAAATGTTTTTCTTTTACCAAGTTGTGTCAAATCAAATTCTTCATCATCGTCTGATCCAGTTTGTTTATCTTTAGCTCCACTATCATCAGAATTATCCGAACCGAAATCGGTTTCTGAATCTCGTCGTGGTTTTCTTGATATTCTTCCACTGCGTAAAACTTTTCCAGGACGCTTCGGTTTGTCTTCTGTTGTTGATACTGTAACAGATTTCATTTTTGCTGGTTTACGTCTATTTCTTACTGGTGCTTGTTCAGTTATTTTCGGTGACTCAACTTTCGGTTGTATTAAACGCTGATTGGTTTGAAATGAGCCTGTTGTTAAATGATTAACACCACGTGGTGGATGGCCATGGTGTGAACCACGTCCAGTTCGGCCACCATAGAGTGGTGGTCGACCACGACCACGTGGACGTCCACGAGTAGTACCTCGATAAACTCGATTACTATCTATAAAATTAAAAAGAAAATTTCATCTTTCACCAAAAGAATATTTTTCTTTTTCGTTATCTACCGTATTTTCTAAACGGCATATCGAATTCATCGATATTTTCTTCTTGTTGAAAAAAATCATCACCAAAATCATCGTATTCATTATCAAGTAACATTCCATCTTCGTCTTCATAATTATTACCAGTATAATAATCACGATAATAATTACTACGTGGATACGATATATTATTTGTTGGGTATGGACGATTATGATTAGTTGAAGGTGTATTAATACGATTATGAGATGGATATCTATTCATTGTTCGATACTGTTCATAACGTTGCCAGATTGTTTCGTCAATATCATTTTCATTTAAACGTTTTAGTGCAACTTTTGTTTCAGAATATATATCTGACGAGAAAAGAATAGTGTTTTAAAGAAAATATTTATTAGTTAAATTTTAACTTACTATGTACACGTCGCAATCGTTCTTCTAATAAAGATCTATTGGATGAATTAAATCGTGAAATAGAAATTAAATCTATGGAAAAACGAAAATGAAACGTATAGTTATGTATTAGGCAATTGTCGCTAGTTACCATTCGATGCTGGTAATTCATTCTTACAATGACTTGGTCCATTGAGTTTCTATGTAGATAAATAAACGATCAATTTTAGATAAAACTATATCAATGAGTTCAAAAAACAAACATTAGTTTATAAGAAGTATCGTATCTTTTTCTTTTAACATGTACAGTATGAAATGATGCTTTCTAAATTGATTGAATTTTTTTGAAACAGTGCTCAACCTGTCTAATCGGTGACTCAAAAAAATGATAAGGATTTATTGCACACATCAATTTATTTTCATTGAACTATACAGTCTTCTTTCGACACATTTTACCATTTGATTTGAGGTTCTCTTAAATGATGCATTACAATGAATTTTGTTTTTCAACTGTTCATTAACATTATTTATATTTCAAAGATTTTTCTTGTCAATCAGCATTCAAAATAGTCGTTTTGGATAGAACAATCATGGGAGTTGAAATCAATGCCATTCTAAACTTCGATCATCATCATTGTTCGAAGTAGTTTCAATACTTGAACGATTATATGGGTAACAAGGATCGGCATCTCACTATTTATTGTAACAGGCAAGTGTACAATTTTGCTCATATATATTTTGTATTCCATAATTATATATTAGTAATGATTCAAATAGAATTTAACGTCCTTTTCTTCTCCAAGAGATTTATTATTTTTTATCTATTGGGTTTTAACTTCAACTGAATTTCGTAATTTCGTCTTTGGAAAAAAACATATTCCCATTAAGTCCTAGGAAACGTATTGTTTTCTTATATTTTTTGTCACTATTTTTATTCCTTCAAAAACATTGTTAAACAATCGTTCAAAGAGAAGACTTGATTAGTTTTTTTTAACAAATTCAGTATCTTCTAACGATAGGATGGGTCACGAGAAGATTTGAAACTAGTTAAAAGAAAATGACTAGTTTGCATATTTATTCCAAATATCAGACGATAGTTAGTTGGAGAGAAACTTTCTCTCATTACAAACAATGTCACTTTATGCACATATAAAACTCATATTGGATGCCACATTATCAAAATTGAAACCAAAAAAATCATTTTTTTGAGCACCAGAAAGTCAACATGTAATATTTGTAGACAAGGAGACATGTTGGTACATAAAAGACAAACGTTTATTAAGATTCGGAATCAAAGATGCTATGATAATTTGTGCTATTATCTGCTCAATCATAGTTGTATTCGATCACAATTATTTTACTCAACCGATACATACGAAATTTATATTTCTCTGAGATTTCCAATGTCATTCTATCGACTCAAGACTATGAGAGAAAAAGATTTAGACAGAGACCATTTAACATTCTGCGTCACGTTAATCATCATCGACTGTAATTCTGAAATAAAATACTTCTGCTTTTTGACGTGTCATTGAATTGTTTCAATTCATGAAAATTACGATAAACAAAATCAAAATTATTTAAATCGATAACAAAACTCAGTGCATTGCATCATTTCGATCTAGATCTTTTTCTCGTTCAAAAAAAAGAAGACGAACCTTCTGTGAATCGATGGCGATGCAGACTTTCTATTGACTAATGGAAGGAAAACAATAGGAAAACATGATGTAAAACATATTTAGTGATTGTATAGTAACATGTTTCTTAATTAAAAACTTCGAATATAATACAACGAATATCGATCATCGAAACAATGACTACTTAGAAAATTCGGTACTCTTCTCAAGTGTGTTTTATACGCGTCGAACATATTTATTTCATGACAACATGCATGTTTCACAAAGTGACTTTAGCTTCTTCTATGAACAAAATCAAATATTCTACACCCATACGTATTCAATGAACATCAAAATCTATCGGCAAGTAAAAATGTTCTAATATGATACTATTATCATTGAATCAAACAAGACATCTCCGATTTTTCTCATCTACATTCGAACTGCTTGGTTTCGATAATTTTGCTCATCGAAACAACATTCGTTGTAAGATCAGTCTTGGCCATATCAAATAATTTAGAATCAATATTATCTTATGCAATCTGTCTTTTCAAGATAGAAATACGAACGAAAGTATAATGTAAAAAAACAATCGAATGATCCATTTTCAATCCCGAGATGAGAATTTTTTCATCAGATAACTTACCGATGTGTAGCCATAGTTATTATTTGAATGAACGAAAAATTCTCGTCTTCTAACTAATGATGGCTTTGCATCTTTTTCATCGTTATCAAAAATTCCATCTATCTGACCATGCATAAGTAAAATATTATCTTTTGCTTTGACATTGAATTTAATTCTATCAATAAGATATTCGTAGTTAATCGTCGGTTTAACATATTCTTCGATATGAATTGGTATTGAACCATCTGTAAACATTGCTAATGATTTTTGATCAGCTACACCATCGTCATCATCATCGTCATTATCATCTAATGTTGGTGCGTAATCAATAGCTGATGACATCATGTTTGTCATTGATGGTGATTGATCCAATGATAGAGATGCTGGAGTACAAAAAGAAACAATTCAAATTTATAAGAATTCCGACCTTAAACTTACTGGCTTGAAGATCACCTGTTATTTGCATGCAACGTGCGATATCATTGTATCGCTTTTGTAAACGATAAACTAATAACTTCTCAGGACCCGTTTCATCAAGGTAGGATAATAGAGTGTCGAATTGATCCAATGTAGAATAGTATCTTACATCTTCACCGGTTTCGTCTTCTCTGAAAAAGAAATACGAGTTATTTTCTGTGCAACATACAATAAGAATTTTTAAATCGACTTACACAAATAAACGACGACAAACAAACCAATATCTTCGTTGTTCTCGATCATGACCAATACATCGATGACGTAAATAGAACGGTCGATTTTCCCGTGGAGGAATACAATCTGTTACACCGTGTACCTGATTTTGTACACACACAGGACAGAACCATTCAACAGATGGTACACTTGTTAATGGTGGATTTAGACAGCCAAGATGGTAGGTAGCTTCACAACGATCACAACAGAGTAGATCACCTCGTCTAATAGAAAAACAATCAAAATCCTCACAATATTCTAAAGATTTACGTAACATCACATCAATGATATTCTCAACTAGCTATCAATAATTAAGACATTAATCTATTCATTTACCAAGATTACAAAATGATCTTCTTTATTTTTGAAAATTTTTAAGTTGATAGTTTTTTGACGTTCATGTCCATGTTGAGATTTTTGTTTTGAGACTCGGAAAGAATCATAAACTGTTAAATTATGATGATTGTTATATGTAGTTCAAAAGAAACTTTCAAGACGTAACAGACGACTGACTGGATCTTATCTTACTAATGTTAATTTCGAGTAAAGATCAAAACAAATACTGTCATTGAACTCAAATTAAATTCAATTTATCCAACGGTTAAACTTGACATAGTATAGAACAATAGAAAAATCATTTTAGCATCATGCACAAGTTTAGGTTAACATCACTTGTTACTCAAAACTTTCGTTTTTCAATCAGAAGAACTTATGCTTGTCATCGGCAGATGCATATGAAAAACAAACAGCGACTTACTTTTGACATTTTCTACAATTGTCATCATGTTGTTTAGGCTTCGTATCATCGAATTCTCTTCGGATAGTTTTTGTTGTTAATGCTACGTCACATAGAGCTGATAGAACATCAATTTTACCTTGAACACTTGTATTAAATGGATAATCTCTCACAATTGCTGTAAAAAATTTTAATTGCGGATGAGATGTAATATATAATTGTAATATATATGGCCATGTTATGTAATCAATTGTTACAAATGATAAATCAATGATACCTTTAATATCTGTTTCGGATGCATATGTTATACCATCATCATCATCTTGTTTAATTAATAAACGGAGTAAACATATATGAATTTGTGAAAAAAGTATATTGTTTACGTCGATCGATTGCACGATAGATGTACAAAAATGTTCGAATAAGAATGACGAAAGACGTAGTGTTGGTGAGAAATGACGTAGAAATTCATAGATTGTTGCTAAATGTAATGCTTGTTGTGATGTTACAGGTAGGTCATTTGAAGTGATGGGTAAATTAAATATTTCATCATCAATATCTTCTTCGTTATTATGATAATAATCAATCGATGAACTACATCGATCTTCTTCGATTTCGTTCTCATTCAGATTTGTCCATGATGATGATGGAAATGAATCGTCATCATAATGTTGAGGTATTGGATGTGCTCGACGTTTCGATGTATAACATATTTCATTTTCATCTTCAAAATCTGATTCCATTGAACGTTGCATTTTCTATCGTTCTCAATTCAAAGAAAAGAAATAGAAAACATTTGTTATATGCGTCGTCCATATTGATTAGATTGTTATACCTTTATGTAAAACCTCTATGAATAGGCTTCGATTTTATACAGATGAAAAAAAGTATTTTTAATTAATAGAGAAAATTAGGAAAGTTGAGAAAATTGATTTTTATTTTTCTTGTCTAGTGACATCTACAAAGACAGAATCTTGTTTTATAATACTTTGTGAAAAGATTTGTATCTTTTTCTAATGAAAATTTTGTGAAACTTTAAGAGAACTATAAAAAAGCGATAAAAGATCGCACAACGATAAAGCATGGACATAGACTTATCACAATAGATAGCCAATGTTTGTCTCAAAGAGTAGATCTATCAAATCAGATGTAGAATGTCCACAGATCGTTGTTGATTGCTTCAACAATGCATTCCATGTGGCGAAATGATTTAAAGAAATAGAATATACTAAGAAAATTATGCCTGGAAAATTTAATATCTATCGGTTGTTAGTTTCTTCCGTTTGATTTTGAATTCTTCCGTCAAGAAACCATGCACACAATTGAGTTCGTGCAAAACTGTATTGACGAAGAGAAAAATAAAACATAAAAATAAGACTTATATTAAACAACGCTTCATTGTAGATTTTCATACGCAACAATCAAAGAAGTCACAGTGTGTTCCAATGATAGTCAGTGTGTATTACAAATCATTAAACTTTATTCCTTTTAAGGTTTCTTTTCAAAGTTCGTCAATACAAAAACTTTGATTCTTCATAACAAAGCATGACAAATGAAAATAAAACAGATGAATATATTAAACTAAGAGTAGTCGGACAAGATAACAGTATGAAATATTATATTTTGTTTCCCCTTTTCTTTTATTAAAGTACAAGTGATTTTCTTGTAATAGGTGAAGTTCATTTTAAAGTTAAAATGACAACTAATTTGGGTAAATTGAAAAAATCTTATGCTGAACGACAAGGTGAAATTTAGATTTCTTGTTCATTTTTGTGCAGATTTTGTTTTTTGTTTTAAATAGGTGTTGGTGTAGCAACTTTACGGTAAAATTTATATGATAATTACTAATGCAGAATCGATTGATCGTTGATTTTGTTAAAGATTTCTCTTCGACGGTAAACGTATCAATGATGATGAAACGCCCAAACAACTTGATATGGAAGATAACGATACGATCGAAGTATATCAAGAACAAGTAAAAGAAAATTTAATTAATTAATTTTATGTTTGAATTATTCAAAATTCCATTTTAGGTCGGAGGATTCTATTGAGTTTGTCAAACTAATATTTTTTTAATGCAAATTGTAATGATTTTCTAGAAGATGAAAAATAAATGTACTGTTTTATTTAAGAAGTCAAGGTTTTTTCTATGGCAGCCTATAAATAAAATAGAAAAATTCATATCAACTTTGGTTCAATGTGAGCTGAAATTTTGAACTTGTCTAATTTAGCGAGCTTCATTAAATTAATGCAAAGTGCAACACATAAAATCCTTAAAGCCGATTGTTCTTCTCTCTAAAAGATCGTATATAAGCTAAACAAATACTATCGATTTTTATTTCGCCATTGCAAAAGCACATGCCTCTTCGTTTTTACGCTAAATTCATTCGATTGCTATTTGCTCGTTCACTTTTCTTTTTGTTCCGTAATGTTCTTTTTTATTCGATATGGTTGACAATTACAAATATGTCTTTGAATAGCAACCAAGCATCTCTTAACTATTCATCAGGCAACATTTGAAGTTGTTGTCTATGATTACGATCAGCTTGGCTATGGCCCTTAAAATCCGAATGGGACAAGAAGCTCAAAAATTTTGTCTTCAAACTAACGAATACGATTTTCCGGGGAAAAGTATGTAAGCTCTAGAGCTCATCCAAATCCAGGTGATCTGTTACCATCAATAAATATACATTCAGTAAAAGATTAAGATTTCTGAAAAATCATATTATGACTATGCCACAGTAGCTTGTATGTCCATTTTCTGGTTAAGTTTTCCCGTTCAAACATTGATTTCACATAGTCATCATTGAAATCACACAGAACTTCTCACTCTCATGTTATTTAGTTTTCCAAATATATCGGAAACGAAATGGACTGTAAAACAGTTCGTTTAGTAATGTATCTTTTTCTGCACACCTTCATTATATGACTTTTCTTCGATTAACTATGTTAGAGTTAAGTGCTTGCTGGTGTTTCTCTGTCCAAAACATCGAAAAATAGTGACAAGCTGAATGCCTTGCGAATTGTAATTGATTAAAAAGAAGAGAATTACTTAACATGACTAAGTTTTACTTATATTACGAGTTCCAAGATATTTTTGTAGTCTTTGAAATAAATTGAATAACCAAATGGCTAGAAAAATGGGTTTTCTTAAACTTTATAACATGAATATATAACAGCAATCAAATATTTTGACTTTTTTGGGAGCTAAAAATTGATATTTCAGACCAATGAGTCTTTTTCTCTCAATGGCAGAGCTTGCGAGATAACTCCTTTTGTTTATCCACATAACGAATGATGTTTGCCACACATGGATAAACAAAAAACAATAAGTGAATTCACAGTTTGTATTACTGTCGACTACATGAATGATTGCTTTATTTCTCTACTCACGAGTCAGAAAGAATATCCGTAGTGATGCAATACTAGGAAGTCTGACTCAGAGAAGCTAAAATCATGCGATCTACCAAAACAATTAATAATTGCGCAATAAAAAGAAATATTTAATACACTGGAAGGAGAATGTTGCATTTCCACAATATAAAGGGCGAAAGCAAAACATAATTTTAAGTTGCAAGACATTGAATCAATATTGATCGATGGAACAAAAGGCAGTTTCTACTCCGTTGCTTGTAGGATTACCAGTAGATATTGTCTATCGGATTCTTGATCAGCTCGATACCTTCACTATTATATCAACCATGCTCAATGTTTGTAAACATATGAATGAAATCGTACAAAACTACCATCGGTATCAGGTAAAGCTTATCTGCTTCATCAAAGTCAAACTAGAATTAATTCCCTCACTAGCTGCTAGTAGTGTTTTTTGTCAGGCAAGGCCAAACTACTGTTTGTAATGAACTTGTTGAATCTTACTATTCGGCAATGTCTATATCAATAGAATTTAAGTCAAACTATAATTGGAGGATCTATCCATCACCAATTGAAACCTGAATGTTGAATGCTAAGTTTACAGTTCTACTAAAAAGGAAAGAAATTCACGAAAATTAAAGTATTTGACTGAGGTGAAAATTAGTAATAGTGGGACTAAGTTGCGTTCTAATACAGTTTGAATCAATTTGTGTCAATGAAGTTCGATTGCTTTCCTTGGTTTGTTATTGTAAATCAGTATTGGATTCTATAGTTAACTGTTGAATCTGGAACGTTAAGTATCAAAGGAAAGGTGAAAGCAAGTTTTTCCATATCTATTAGTATATGATTATATAGTACATTCTATGATTTAGTATGCTGAAGCGTCAATAGAGGGCGCCGGTTTTGACACGTCAAAGAATACTCACATTCATTATAGAGTTTTCTATCCACTGTTCGATCATATGTGAATTAGAAGTTTATGAGGCATGTACTACACGATACACGAAATCTGCTTATATATACATCTGTATAGAAGTTGATCAGTACTCAAACATTTTGGTTGTCTTTTTTTTTGCACAATAATGGCCTGTAAAGCATTAACATTCGCTCATTCGATGTGATTTCTTTTGATTACTAAATCAGTATCACTGACGGACAATATACATTTCAACAGAACAAATAGTTGAAAATGTCTTCTATTTTTTTTTCCAAAAGAACCATTCAGTTAACTTTCAAATAGAAGAAAATTACATTGTAATTAGACACTTGAAACATGGTCTCAGTCCAGGACCCAACGAGAGTGGGACGAAATCTTTTTTTTTTGATTGAGATCGGGGTCAAAAAATCGATTGATCTTGCTCACATCTAGTTATGACTTTTTTTACATCTGATTCATTTGTCCATTTTGCTTTCTGCATATCTTTGAAGAATATTTAATTGATAGAAAACCGAATCGAGATCCGTCATCGGTTATAGTCTCTCTTATATATTCCTATAATTTGAACATAGTAGAAGAGTTGAATCAAAATTTGTGATATCGTATTTCTAACTGTGTCTACTGATTATTTTATTTAATATTTTTTCAAGAATAAGTATTTTATATGGAAACGTTTGATTCATCACTTAGCTTTAAAATAGCAGTGAATCTCGATTCATAGTCAGACAAGTAATTTTCATCTTTACCATTGAATTATAGACAACCACTAAGTTGCTATCTCTTGGCAATCCCATCGATCCTCAAAGAATTTATGATCTAGCAAATGTATTAAACTATGATACAGTAAGATAAATTATCTTTTACTCCACGTCATATATATCTTAATCATTTGAAATAGAAAATTACAACGATAAAACTAGGAAATAGTGATATCGGTGATAAAGGCACTCAATATCTAGCCTATGTACTACACAATAACACAGTAAGATTTATTTTATATTAGATGAATTAGGTCATATAAATCTGTATCTTTGAATATAGACACTGGTTATGCTTGATCTTCGATATAATAAAATCGGTCCTGAAGGAGCGCGATATCTAGCAAATGCATTGTGCCATAATAAAGTAAGAACATCTTACGTTTCATTCGTTTCCTTATCATGGATAATATGTAATATAGACACTTATCACACTATATCTTGGACATAACAAAATCGGTGATCAAGGAACAGCCTATCTAAAAAATGGACTACTTCGAAATTCGGTAAAAATCAGTTTTCTATGCAAATAATTCTTGTATAAAGATACCATCGGATATAGACACTCGCTTTCCTTTATCTTTGGACAAACGGAATCAGTGTAACAGGAGCACGATCTCTAGCTCATGTCTTGAAGAATAATACAGTAAATTTAATTTCCTAGTCATTCAATTTATATGTGACTTGATCATGTAATATAGACGCTGCGCACACTTGATCTTCGATATAATCAGATTTGTTATGATGGAGCTCATTATTTGGCTGCTGGATTGCGACATAATACAGTAGGAGAATGAATGTTTGGCTTATTAACTTCATATACATTCTATAGTTTTATACAGACACTTACTGAGTTATCTCTCCAACAAAACTCAATCCATTTACCGAAGGTGCATGGGCTTGAAGCAGAAATGAAGAAAGTTCCATTGAGAGTATGGCTTTCATAAACGCTCACCGAACCTCTGTATTATACGATTGAATTTTGATATTTGAACAGTACGATAAATAAGTCATTTTATATCCGACTTTTTAATTATCAACTAAACAAAATTTTTATTACGCACTCAATAATCTCATAGCAAAAGATAGTAAAAACAAGTATCTCATTTCTAGACTATTTTCTGATATTTGAAAGTTTTTTTATCAATGGAATCGTGTATTAATGAATGAATCTACAAAGCTACATATATTTTTTTGCTCTAGTTCAACTTGTCAAACACTTGTGTAAAGTATCGAGTCAAACGAAGAAGTTCTTATTGTTTTAAATGAATAGCGAATGATTGTAAAGCTAGATACACAGTAGAATATTCGTATTAGTGCCATACTTGATTAACATCTGTTAGCTTCTATCGGCAAGTAATCACATAGACAAAAGTAAGTTGTGTCCTTCAAAACATTATGTTTAGATGGGATAAGTGCTCGAGCATCTTTGAGGATAGACTATAGTTTCTTTTGGGTTCCAAAAACATATATTTGACAAAGGTTATTTCTTTTACACGCAAGTCTCTATTAAAGCTCTCGAAGACGAGAACGAATTCATGATAGTACATACAGCTCATCGGTGCTTAA
>OENT01001689.1:0-36824 GCA_900239685.1 Rotaria macrura | reverse complement strand
AGAAAATGTTAGTCAGTATTAGAATTCTAATTTTGTCTAGTCAAAATTAGAATTCCAATTTTGCCCGGGCAAATTCGGAATTTGCCTAGATTCCAATTTTGCCTACAACATATGTATATATATATATATTAGTACAGGCCATTTCAAATATAAAGCAGCTTGACATACGATCGTATGTTAACTACACAGAGCGTTGATTATATAGCAATGATGTTCAACAAGAACAGACTGTTCGTCTTAAACATATGGCACGCTTAGATAGAACTTGATAAAATCAATACAAATAAACATATTCGAAGGAGAACTTTAAAAAGAAAGCAAACACGAAACATTTAAAATTTCTCTTGCGATGAAAATCCAAACAATATACCACGAGACGTATTTGTTCTAGAATATTCGATGTATCTTAGATATTCGTCAATATAGTTTTCAAACTTACGGTTCGCTAGTTACTGTTGATAAAGAAATGTATAAGAATTAGAATATTAGAACATGTTCCACCCATCAACAACCAATGAACAAAAGCAGCTTCTGAAAGCTTCTAGTCTGTTTGGAAACCATATTCCATTGTTTATCGGATACTTACTGTTTAATCTAGACATAATTTTATGCAAGGTTTATCTTCAAAAGACAATGATTAACGATTGAAAAAAGTTAATATTCATAGGTATAGATGGGAAGTGATGACGGCTGTTGTACAATAATGAACGTTTGAAGCCGTTACGGAAGTACATATCCAAACAAAACAATCAGATGCTAAGATCTGACAATAGCTGATGGTTTTCGAAAGATGTTTCTCTACTATATACAATTTGACTACTAGATTATATCGTAATATCATAATCCAGTGAGATCTTTCAAAAATCCTATGGTTTGAATTCATGTCAGACATTGTCAACAGAGATTTTTTCGTACGAGTATATCTATTATTAGAAGATCTTAAGTCTGGTTTCTAGATCTGTATGTGGAAAATCGCAGCGAATATGAAAATTGCTCATTAAAAATGCAACGAAATCTTAACATTTCATGTCACAATATTAACCACCGAACTTCAGTGTATTACAGAAAGTAGTGAGTGCAATTGAAGGGGAAATTACGGAGAGTTTTGATAATGCACTAGAATGGCTAGTACTAATACCATTTAATGTTAAGAATAGTGATCATTTTTTCGTAAGCATCGACTTCTGCTGAAGAAAATCTTACGAGTGATTGAATCCTTTAAAACTTCTTGTGCTTTATGCATGAAAACAGTTATCCTTGGAGAAGGAAAGAACGAATCGTAATTTCATTCTAGAGTTGTATTGAGTAAAGTCAAATACAAAAGCAAACTAAAACGCCATTTAACTTGAACGATTCAACTACTTTTATTGATAAATTATTCGTATATCTTCGATATGATAATTGACTGATTCAGGAAATCTTTCTGTAAGTTTCTAACAAGTTTTCTAAAATTTTCCTGTCATATAAACTTTTCGCGTACTTAAATCTGTATATCGTTGTATAATGGTTTGACTTCTATCTTCTATTAATCATGTCAAGTAAGAAAGAAACAAAGAAAGATACTTGTTAGATTTTCAATGAACGACAAAGTTGGATAAATATTATTTAGTCCTCAATGATAAAATCAAGTCATGTCTACAGAAAATTCTCCTGAAGCTAAAACATCATTCAGATTCTTGCTTTTCGCTCATTTACGATGATTGGTGTTGCTATAAAATTTATGAATCTGTCAGACTCATATTAGAATTGCTTCGGACCTTTTTCTTTAGGGATAATAAATAGGCTAAACAAAAAATACTCTAATAAAATGTCTATTGCAATACATTCTCTTGGTAGTTTAAATCTACATTCGATATTTCTTCCAGTCTAGGGCACAAGTAATGTAATGAGAATGCTTTGAAATTTTTGTTGATAGACACATTTAATATGCATGCTGAAGAACTCTAGTACAAACTACAACACATGTTTATTTAGATCGAGATCAAACCATTAGTTTTCACTGGATACGTTGTTTAGATATTTTTCAAGATTTCAAAATTAAAGTATAATATCATCTCTATATTAAATATAGTGTTTGAACAATTCCCCCCACCCCCTCTCCCCTAATGTCGAAATAAATTAGAGAAATGTGGAAAGATACAAACGTTGAAAATCATAGTGCATGAAGCGTTGAACTCCCTCACCGTTACCAGCACTATTACACCCGCATTTAGATATCTCTTTATTGTTTTCGACATTTTTTCTTTCGATCAAACTAGGGTTAACCATTTGAACTTCATCAAATAATTGTGAAAGAATAACGTCCGGCGAGAACTGATGAGTTCATTTTTGTGCAAACTAATTATAATGTGTGTTTGGCATCGTCTAATCCGTTCTGTTCTTCAGTCAGCAAATGTGTCGATGTCTTGAATACTAAAAATAGGATATTATTGTTAGCGTGAATATACTATTGGTTGTTTGAAAGAATTATGAATTCATGCATTCCTTCTGTTATTTTAGTATCATCTAGTTTTTCAAGCAACGTACTCTTCGAGAGACTCAAATTAAATTAATTCGATGAATACAAAGTTTTCTTTTTTGATTCATCGAGTCATCAGCAGTCAATCTGGATATTGAGAGTTATAATGAATGAAAGAAAAGAACTAGCAATCACAAACATAACGTGATGGGGAAAAGAAACGAATAAGACTATATCGATTAAAGAACTCAACATCAACTACATTTTGTTGTATTTATTTCGTACAACTATTTCTAGTGTCAAATAGAACAAGACTAACACTGAAAATGCAAATTTAGCCAGTCAAACTTGAAAACACGTGCTACGATAGACAACAGATACATAACTTCTGTGTTTTCTTTGAGAAAATCATGAGTAAAAATGCGTTCATAAAGAAATTCACTTATCAGTTGTATATCTTATAATTTAATTACAACAAAGTAAACAAGATTAAGAAATAACTGTAAAAATAATTTTGAAGTCATTAAAGGTGATGTTTTAAGTAAATTTTAACATACAAAACAATAAATAACATCTAGTATTTGCTATTTCACGTTCGATTTCTGATCGATCATTTTGAATTTCATATTGACTATGATTTGAACGTTAATCGGTAAATTGGAGGAGAACATAATTAAATGTTCTCTGCTCAGTTTTTATACTTTTCGATATTCGTGTCTTTCTTTTTAGATTTCGTCTCATAAATTTGATCGAGCAAATAATATGAACTAGTCAGTTGTGGATATAGTTATACAAAGTGAACATCAATGATTAATTTCTTCAGTCGTGTGCTACTCGTAGAATCCATAGCAGAATTAAAATGAGATAGTTGCAAGCTAGATTACTTGATCTTCATGATGGTCAAAGATCTACGGATTTATATTAAGAAACAATCAGCACATTGCTTTTCATACAATGTTCTTTTTCAAGCAAAATTTACATTCAAAACTAGAGAATTCGTTAAAAATCAGCAGAACTCCATGTACAACTGACTGCTTAGATACGCGATTGGAATTTTCTTGTATCAAAACGTGAGATGATGATCAATGACTGGAACCATAGTTGGTAGTCCCATCATCTAGAGCTCGTGTCAAAATCAAAATGACATGGAATTTGAACATCAATGTCATGAATTTTTCTGAATGTTGTGTAAAAATGAAGTTCGTCAAAATAGTTTAGTTTTATTGTGTCAGATAGACGACATCCGGAGACCTCCTCTATCGCCTGTTGAGAGTCGTAGAGCGCTATTTTATTCCGTTCTCGACTTATTAGACTTGCACGAACTTTTGTTTAATGCGAATGCAGGCAGTAGTTGTCAGTTTTACTCGATTTCAGAAGTGTTCAGATTCGAAGAAATTCAGCTCCTTTCACCTTGGTAACAGAAGAATCGATTGTATAAGAATTTTTCAGATACTCACAATAGATTATACGGTTTTCTCTTATCGCATTGTAGATATCTTGCACCATATTTCAATGTAGGAAAAAACAGAAAAATAACACATGAAATAAAATCATAGTCAATCCAAACCTGCGCTTCACATCCATTAAGATTCTGTTGATGCGCATACAAAATGTATAGTTGGACGAGACTTACATGCGTTCGATTGAATTTGCTGTTTTGTTATAGAATATGAGTTTTATACGATGATTTTGTAATCTGTTTCTGGTTCAGAATACTAACGACACTAGGCCGTGTTAAATTGTGCAATAATCGTAATAGGTACTTAATTAGAGACTTTTACATAGGGCATCATTTTTGAATCAGAACTTGATTCCTTTAAAAGGTTTCTCGACACTTATTGGCCTCATGTCAAATATACAGGCACGAAACTTTGTTCGTAGGTGATTTTGAATGCGATTTAAAAAATGATCAATATTTACACCTTTTCAATAAATCGAATAAAATCAATAGATTTATTTTCAATCATGTGTTCGATTGATCTCATTCATAAACGTTTATCGTACTACGGAGTTCGTTTTGAAAGAGATGACAATTGTAAATAGAAATATACATGAGTCACAATATAGATTCTCAGTATTGATCATGGTAGATCAACACGAAAAAATAAAAATGAGTGAACAAAGTATATATATATATGCATGTCTATCAAAAGAAGTGCATCGCAATCGGAATTATTCGAACGTAAAATTGACCGATGCTAAGAATATTACTTTGATTCTCTATATAACTCACGACAGGCTAAGATTATTATTCATATGTTCAGCGTGCTCTAATGCAATGGTTCTCCAATGTCAAATTATGGTTCGACTTCGATGTGTTTCGAATTATTAGACGACCAAAATTACTAATGACGAACTATCATTTTACATTCAACTATGACAAAAAGAAGTAAATTCAATGATTAAACACAACATTTCTCATAATCATTTATAGACGCATCAGTTTGCTTCTTCAAAAAAGTCAAACAAAGCTATTATAGTAAGGTGCGCTGTATCTCATACTGAAATGAAATTTAAAATAAATGTGAAAACTTCCGGCTTAAGTCCGAGCGTTATGTGTACTTCAAAAAGAGAATGAGACAAAGCAGTCATTCTAGAATGTGTGCACAGAAGAAGTATCCTGGGAAACCTTTTTGGGAAACCCCAAAACTAGGGGTCATCTGAGATATATCTAGGCATTTGGTTTCTGGATGCAGTTTTTGTTTATTTCGAGACCTTTTTCAGGCGATATTCTTTGAGAAAGCTCGATTTGGTTCAAAACTAATATCAGATTCGGAATCAGCGAGAGAGAAAAGGTGTTTTTGAAAAAATCCCTGTACACCCCCTCCGGGATTGTTTGGTCAATAATGACGATTTCTTCGATAACTCAGCCATTTCTTGTTGGATCCTTCTCATCTTCGAACTCGACCGAGACATTCATCAGACAATTCTGTGCACAAAATTTCAGCTCAATCGAATGTATTTGTAAATAGTTATCGAGTAAACGGCCGGCCGGGCACACTGACCGATTCTAGAGTGTACTCACTTTTTTGAGTACACAAAAAAAACAGAATTCTTTTAAAGTTTCCGATTCTTTTAGTTCGGTGAATTTCAGATACTGTTGATAATTGAAACAAGAAAATCATAAAGTAATACCCTTGAGAAACAGTCAAGATCCTAAGTTTATTAACCATAAAAATATTTGTTAGCCAACAGAATAAAAACCAGAAAAAAAGAATGAAAGAAAAACAAGATCATAACTTCTTAATTACTCTTAGAATATTTGATAAAAAAATATACGCAAATCAAAGGTATGAGAGCAACAAGAATAATAATTATGATGATGTGCCAAGATCGACAACCACAATCGGCTTCATCACAATTGAATTGATTAGTTGTACTTCTTACTGGTTTCAACATACTGTTTCCTACCGACGGGGATCTTAGTTGATTAGAAAACAATGTTGACGTGGTTGTTGTTGTTGCTGCTGAATTTTCAATTAACTGTTCGACTTTAGCACGCATGGTTGCTAAATCTTGATCCATTGCATTTAGAAAAGCAAGATGATTCTGTTGAGACAGATGTGTAACAGGTATTGATACTGTTGATTGTTCATTTAAATCGATCAACGTTGATGATGATGGTTCAGAATATTCATGAAGTACACCAAAACGACACACAGGTACACGACAATATTTCAACGCATAGAATTCTTGATCGTTTTGTAAATTATTTAAACGCCTTAGTTGAGAAACCTGAAATAGATGTTTGAAAGAAACACGGATTTTTGTTAACCGCAAAACTCAGTTAAATTTACGGGTACACGAAATCGAATCGCAAATGCTTGAATAGTTTCATTGGGTAATGTTGGTTTTTCAACAATAACAATCGAACCACCGCTATGTGCCGATGATGTTACATTTTGTCGATTGTTACGAGTACGAACAGTGTGTTCATTGTTTAATTTCGATTCGTCATCGGAATCGATATTTCCTAATTCAACATCAAGATTTTCAAATGTATACAATAGTGGATCAGTTAAAGAATTATTTGCTTGACGAAATTGATAATTCCCTACTCGATTTTGATTAGATCTTTTAAGTTTTCTTCTATTCGAGGAAGAAAACAGAGAATCTTTGAATATATTCATATAGGATGATAATGGTGGCAGAAAATGAATAATAACAATGAAAAAATTGAATAAAACTAACAGCATAATCTATCAAAAGTCTATTTCTATCAATCAATAAGTTAATATAAGAAAGGATTATGAAACATGATTTTAATTCCTTTATATATTGAAAGTAAGATCGCGTTAATTAGTAAAAAAAATAGATATTTAAACAAATTTGACTTTAACATGTTAAAGAAGATGTCATCGTATTCGAAAAATAAGTATGTATACGTCACACTAATATTGATTGGCTTTAGACATTCATCAGGTTTCGCTCGGATTTCAGCGACATCTTTTATCGTGTCATTTAAAACATAAATTAATTGTTCTTAATAAGTAATATCTTGTTTTCATTATCGAATACACAGCAAAGAATATGCATTGTAATTCATACGAACGAACCAAACATTCTATTTAGTATGGACGGTACAACGTTCACATTTCATCATAAGATTAAAACCGGTTTCATACTTTTGCGAAACTTGATGCAAAGAAGCTTCTTTTCAATAATTATATGAACGAGATATAATACAAAAGATTGCACTGAAGACATGCACTCGACATGGCCAAATGAGATATTTTTAGCACAAATCTTCGATTATTTACTTCAAATCTCTTCTAAATGTCGTGATGCGCTAATAAAAGAGTATCCTGTATAAAGATCCTTCCGTCAACATCTAATTACATTGTAGCATGATCTATATTTGTACTTCTTTCTGGATGTGTCGAATTTAAAATGTGTGAATGCATCTCACACGAAGAAACTATTCCGTTTCTGCTAATCATGAAGTTGCACGAACAGGCAAAAGTCTCTATATTGCTTGTTTTCATAATTTTTATCAACTTAATACAAGGACAGAAATAAAACGAGGTGTACCGTTCTCGGTAAAATAGTTTGTAGTTTCGTCGATGATTTATTCAATGGTAAAGAAAAGAGAACAATAGAAACTATGACTCTTAACTATTGTTTGTCATTTATTACAAATCATTAAATCTGTGCATGAAATTGATTCTGCAGTTAATCTAACAAGAAGACTTTTCCCATGAGAATAACATGTAACTAGAACTTAACGTGATACAAAATTTATAAGATTCGTGACACCATTTAACTTGTATAGTATCAAATTCATCATACTCTATAATAGATGATCACATCATGATAGTTGTAACTGAAATGAAATCTTGGAATGATTCGATTCGAACTGTTAGAAACTAATTTTAAACTACTTTCATATCAACAAAATTTATTTATTTTCATTATCTAGAGATGTTGACGCTTGTCTTGCCTAAGACAACCCTAATAAAGTAAATTTTGTTTTGATTTCGCTGGCAAGCCTTCCGGGAAAACAAGAACAGTGATGAACTTCGAACTTTAGTCGACTACGGAATCTTAATTAATCTGTAACGATTGAAGCTGCTCAAGATTATCTTTCTGATCGGTGAAAATGAACAAGAGAATTAAATATCTTATTGAATTATTATAATAGTGACTTAACTATCCTAGAGTCCAACATAGAAAAACTTAGTTTCTTTCTCCTTTCAGACTTTTAGACAGTCTTGACGAAAACTCATCGAGTTGCACTCGTTAGTATCTGTTTTGTTTTTCGAACATGAATATGCAAAGTACTAGACGAGTTTCTATATATTGAAACGTTAACGCATAAAAATATGTTTCCTTACTAATAATCCATGTGAAATGAAGTAAATCAGAAGAAAACAGTTGTTCTTCTCGATTTTAAAGAGCATAAACGTTCTTGCGAAGAATTCTATCGAAAAGGCAGAAATTACATTCGTAAAATATGATTCAATCAGTGAAGATCATTTAAATTAGATCTTGTTAGCAATTGATAGATATGTAGCTAGAAAATAGTTAGAACAAAGCTGAAAACTTGTCCAGGAATAAAAACCCTATTGATGTATAATCATACAATTGAATACAAAATAAAATCAGCTAGAAAGAAAATGAGAACGATGATTCGTTATTGTTCAATATTATTTAGACGTATGTTTGGTATTACTATAAAGATGAACTTCGCCAACAATAGTGTCTATGATTATAGCTACTAAATTATCGACCGTAGCTACATTCCCAATCATAGATGAACATAGCTCGAGCAAAATCAAGCTTATCAATGAATTTATCTACAGAAAATGCGATTGCTGGGAAAGAATCGATGATCCTATACGACAATTCAGATTTCAGTTGGATTTTCTATCTGCCATTCGATCCCATGTTTACGATGTATGTATTTTTCTATTGTTTATTGACGACATCTATATTTACGTCGAAATATAAGAGGCAAGTAGAAGTATGCATTTTTTTCTATTTATATAATGCGGTATATCATGGATAAACTAATTTGTTTATTATTTATTTTTGACTTTGAAATAGACTCATAATGATCAGTATTCATAGCCGGTGTCAGTTCCTGATACAATGCCCAATCGACAAAAAGTCTATATCAGCTTGGGTGTATCAGTTGGTGTTTGCACTGGTATAGGTCTTTATCTATTTTATCGGCATCAACGACGAATTAAATGTAGATGGCTTGTTTTTAAATTGAGTTGCATAGATTTGCAATACTTTGTTTAATTTAGTATCTACAACCAATCATCCTATTACACCAACCTTAGTTCTTCCATCAATAAGATCTTATAATGGTTATACATATGTTGAATTGAATTCTCCGTCAGAAATCGATAATGACGATTCAGAATCAACAGATTTACCTAGTAGCTATTGATTGAAGTTTTCTTGTTTTATGTTCTAAACTGAACAGTCATCTCTCTGTAGATGAAACACAAATTCCTGATGGTTGTGTTCCATTAACACCCGATCAAGCTTCTATACTTACTCATTTTCTATACGAATTTAATGACGATGTAGAACAATTACATAGTGCTTTGACGAGTATTGCCAATGCGTCAATTTTCAAAGAAAGTAAATCAAGATTTATTTCCTAAACAAAATATAACTGTCTTTAATAATTTGTGTAGGTCAAATAAATTTAGCCAATGCTGGATGTATTACTCGTCTTCGGGAGTTGCTTTTAAAAACAGATAATGATATAACAAAATGTAAAATATTTCTAGCTCTTAATAATCTCGCTCTCAATGATTTTGCTATTACTCAATTTTCGGTATGTTGTGATGAATATGCAATATCTATTTTATTTTTCTGTATGATGAATCGAATTTATTCATGTTATTGTAGAATATGGTTTCCATAGTCATTAAAATGTGTTGTTTGAGTCCATCGGATTCAATTTTACGACAGAATGGATTGACTCTTCTTATTAATATGTGTGTTCTATCGAATCTACATGAGGAGTATATGCAAAATTTACAAGATCTCAGCACATTAATTCAATCAACAATGAAACATGAGGATGAAGTATTATCAGCAGGAAAAATACTTGTCAATTTGTCAACAAATAAACTGAATCTAGAAAATTTACTGAAATTAACCGTGAGAACATAGTTACATATCTCTAGTTATTTTGCAAAGGAAAACTTTATTTTATTTTCGTTTTTCATTTTTTTCAGGGTGTTGAATTGAAACCAATCATGAATTTGTTTACATCGGCAATAGATCAATCATCTAAATCAGAACAGATTCTTCTTCGTTTCCTTTCATTCTATTGCAATTTAGCCGATTTGATAATTAGTGAATTGAAAGAAGGTGGAGATACAAACAATAATAGCAACAGCTCATGGTTGTTTGATTCAAAGCAACAACGACGTGGTGCTCTTTATTTTGAATTTTTCGATGATGTATAAACTTCATTCGAAATATTTTCTCTGTATTATTAAAAGTTTTTCTTTTGTCCTTTTTTCAAGGATAAACAATTATTAGCGAAATCTCTACTTCGTCCACAATATACATCAATGCAAATAAATTCCCAAATGAAACGTCTTTATCAATCGATGGATAAAATCCGTCTAGGTTATATTGAATTATCAGTTTCGTCCATTAAAAATGATCAATTAACTGTAATAACTAGTAAACATAATGAAAATCCAATTGATAATTTTTCAAATGATAATAATAATGCAATGCTTGCTACGGAAATTCGTTCATCGGATACACCATAAGCTAGTTATCGTCCAATTTATACAACTTAATTTGGTTTTTTGCTTTGATCTTTGTTTTTTTCTCATCCTTTAGCATGATTCATTTATTGTTATTTCCTTCCATCTCCATCAAAGCACAAAATCTGTCTTGTTTTGTTTGTTTTTTGATAACATTTTCCGATCTATTGTTTTTCTTTTCTTGTAGATCTTCTTATTTCCTAAACATTCATAACAATCGGCCGTTATAATGGGTGTTGATCTCGACCATCGTTTTGATCGTAAGGCAGTACGCCGAGCACCACGTTCAAAAAATTTGTATCTACTTCTACTTGTCAAACTTTACCGTTTTTTGGCACGTCGTACAGGTTCAAAATTTAATAAGATTTTACTAAAACGCTTATTCATGTCGAATACAAACCGACCACCACTATCATTATCACGTCTTGTTCGGCATATGAAGAAGAGCGGTATGTTGTCAATAACATTCAATTGACAACGAAAAATAATAATACTTCATGTCTTTTTCAAGGTCGCGAAAATAAAACTGCCGTTGCTGTCGGCACGATTACGGATGACGCCCGACTTTATGATGTACCTAAACTAACAGTTTGCGCTTTACATCTTACTGAAGGTGCTCGAGCAAGAATTCTTGCAGCAGGTGGTGAAATTTTAACATTCGATCAATTAGCACTGCGTTCACCAAAGGGTAAAAATACAGTTTTATTGCAAGGTCCAAGAAAAGCTCGAAAAGCCAATCGATACTTTGGTATGTTGATAAATTAAAAATCTTGTTAGAATGACATAGACGGTTGATTTTGTTTTGTGTCATGATTTTAGGTCGACCGCCTGGTGCTCGTCATAGTACGACAAGACCAAAAGTTCGTGCGAAAGGCCGTAAATTCGAAAAAGCTCGTGGCCGACGAGCTAGCCGTGCCTATAAGAACTAAGCCGTTGAAAACTGGTACTATGATCATCTTTGCCATTATTTTGTAGTCCATCATAACTTTGTTTTTTCTTCTTCTTGTGTAATGCAACATGAGAATATGGAAAAAAAGAATAAAAGAGAAAAATCAGTTCTTTGAACACATGCACACACACGCAAATATTATTGAATGAAATGATTTAGAAAAAGTAAATGTGAACTTATATTCTGACAAAAACAAGCAAATTCAGTCAAATAAATAAGATTAAGTATCCGTATTGTTCTTGAAAATGTGACGTTATGAGTAATAATCAAAGAAAATTGATAACGAATCTCAAGTCATTTTTAAGAAAACCAAGATGAACTGGATAATAGTACTTATGTATACAGGTTGGAAAGAAAGACATTTCAAGTTTCGTCAACTATATATAATGTGAGAAGTAAACTTTGCTTTTAACCGTAGAGAGACAACAACCAATCGACGTCTAAGAACAAGAAACAATGGCAGCTGTTTTTAAACATAAGTGACTTTCATCTTACCTAAATTTTCTTCTATGATGGTAAAATATTGTTTTTGTTAGAGTACATGTCTTCATGGAATAGCTACTTTTTTCGATTGGAAATTGACTTGACTATAAGAAAAAGGGAATCGTATTGGAAAAACGAAAGTTTCTCCAAGACGATATCTAACATAGAGAGCTATACTACAAATATGAACAAAACGATTCTTAAAACTCATAAGTACGATCAAATGTTTATGAATGATATATCTTACATAAGACAAATGATATGTAAAACCTAATGATTTCAGAAGAGTTTGAACGAGTAGACAAAGTTCAAACGAATAAATGATGGAAAACGAAAGCGGAAGAAGATTCACGAGTGTCCTACGTAATGATGGCACTGTTTTTATTTGGTGGTAAAAGTAATTGAATACGCAGAGTTTAACTCAAGTTCGATTTTTTCTCGTATCACACTGGGATGATAAGTCGACACAAATACGTCATGTTTGTCGTTCAAAGTTGTTTTAGTTTAGTCTTTTCTTAAATTCAATTATGTAATATGTTGGTTTTCTTCGGCTATTGATGAACCTATATTGATTTCTTAGAAATATACGCGTTCGAGTCTGAAATGGAATAATTTTATTTTCATGAATTAAACGACAAGATGCAATCGCACTTCCAATTCAATGCCAACTAAACATGGAAAAAAAATATATTCACTACGATTCTCGGTCTTTGATTAATCAAGCATTTTTTTCTTTCTATACTAATAATTTTATCAATGTTCATATTTGATTGAAATGACATCTACTGAACAGCTTCTTCAAATAATTAGTGGTAGAACAATTAGAATCTTACGTTTTACTTCATTTAAGTTTATTCTCACCATGAAAATATCTTGATAGAAGTTGCTTTCTTCACACAGATCTATTTCTATACTCTATTTATGATGATGATAAGAAGCGCGAAATCCTATGCACTTGTAAGAAATATTCATTGATTGTTTCATGAAATCAATATATCGTCGGTGCGCTATCATAAAAATTTTTCTACTTAGTTTTCATCAGGGTATGTTTGTATTTCTTTAATGAGTAATTGTCATTCGATAGAATAACTCGTTTATGTCATGCATTTTCGTTCGATAGTTTACAGTGCATGTCCATTGATTTATCAGATGATTGATCAACATCATTCGTATTGTGCTGCAAAAGTGTCGCTTTCTAGTATACCGCCAACAGCCAAAGATATTGATCTTATCCTAGAAATACACAACCAAGAGCGATCTGTTGTCAATGCTCGACGCATGCAAAAAATGGTACTTGGAAAAAAACATCTTTGAGTAGGAGAAAAAAGTACATGTCTAATTTTTCATTCATAGTATTGGAATGAAGATTTAGCAGTTATTGCTCAACATTATGGTATAGTTTAAATTACTTCTTGTTGGAAGAAAGAATAAAGTAGTAGCTTCTAGCTGATCATTGTATTTTTGCTCATGATAAATCTATTCAAAGACAAGCCCCACGTATACCTCTTTCAACAGGTCAAAATCTTGGTAAATGTTCTTTTTTTTTTAACATTCTATTAATATCTACCTAACTATTGTCTAGCTATGGGCTATAAAACTTGGACTTCAGCACTTCAAGCTTGGGCAGATGAAAAAAAGGATTTCATCTATGGTAGCATCAATCAGCCTGGTGACGTTGGACATTATACACAAGTATTTCAAAATGATTCGTTGCTTTTCTATCGTTATGTAAAATAGATGATAAAAGATACAGCTGCTCTTGTTGGATGTGGTTTAGCTATATGCCCTAGGGACAAAGTCGATCCGAATAATGATTGGCCACATTATGTATGCAGTAAGTGTTCAACTTCGTTTCATATCGTATGTATGTAAAGCTTTTCCTTTTCTCAAAGCTTTCTATTCTCCTCGATATTGTTTTCCTGTCTCATTTATTCCAAAAAACAGTTGCTTACATAGCATGTGTCGCGAAAGAAGTTTTTCAATTGATAAATGATGTCGCTTGTAAGAAATAAGTGAAAGAAGTACATCCAAATGAGCTATGCATTCAATTCATATCGTTGAATTGAATATTTCAAGTAGATACGTCGACTTTTACACTGTCGTCTAAATCTATACTATGATCCTTCTCGGAAACATGAGTCATTTTTCTGCGTCAAATTTCATGTTGGAACTAAACATTAGGATAGAATTTCATAGAATTAATTTATTGCGGATGTTATAATTGTGATTCTTACATTTGACGATCAGAACAATAATAAAATTGTCGAGCTTTCGCATGAAATTTTTCTTATTAAACTTTGCCTGTATCAAAATTTTCGATGTCATATTCAAAAACTAAGCTTCTTCGTGTTTGTATTTCAGAACACAAAATTCATTTTAAGAAAACGACACTCGACATCGAACTAATTATGAAAGAAATAAGTTAAGGATTAGAACTTTAATAGATCTTTTGCATTCACTCAAAAGCATTGTCGCGAATCAAGAACTTTCATTGGATAGAATATCTAGAGGAGAATTTAACTCTACGTTCAACAAGGAACAAGTCGAAATCTTTGGTTGGGCTATAGTTTTATCGTTTTTATTTAGATTATGTTACTGGGTATGATAAACTATACAAAACGTTTTTCAATAGTACATATATAGTTTTATGATCAATATAAAGGCAGTTGGGTGATAACAAGCCATATATACCTACTGATTCTTCCGGATCGATTAACAAACAATTATATGGTTTTATCATTGAATAGAATTATTTCCATTGAAACAAATTTTTATTGATATTTTAGATTGTCATGGCTTAGTATGTCTTTACAATGGTATTCTTGATCTTGATACATGCCAATGTCAATGCGTATCGTATACATCCGGTAGACAATGTGAGCAATTAGATTGTTCAGAATTATCTGATAATTGTCAATATGGAAATGATAAATCATTATGCATAAAATATTCCAATGTACCTAATGAATGTCCAAAGTTTTGTGGCTTATGTGCGCGTTATGATGAAATGAAAAAATATTACACTTCACTCGTGTCATCGACTAACGCTGGAATTCAAAGAATGCAAAGCGCTCGAATTGTTTTGTCATTCGGAAAGATTTTCATTCCCTTAGTCTTTAATCAATTAATCATCGTACTAGTTGTACTGATGTTGATTAAATAATAACATACATATAAATATATACAAAAGAAAAGAAGTCAAAACAAATGTCACTGGGTTTAATCATCATCGTCTAATCCAGATAGATCTTCTCGATTTCGTAGACGATACATTGATGTTAACATACGAAGCATAAAAGTAGCTGGAACTGTTATTGTACTCGATGTTTCTTCAATCATTGCATGATTACGTTTTACTGCACGATCAATACGATCGCTATCATCGATAGGTTTTTCAGCCAACGGCGCAAATATTTTTACATTGCTAAAAAAAGAAAGTTAAATCATTTGCATTCATAGATTAAATAGAGATATTTATTGTTCTTCCTCGAATTACTAAAAACAATAGAACAAGTCTGCATTCATAAAAATTCTACTGGTTTTGGAATTTCGGACTGTAGGCAATAGATAGATTCTCTGATAAAAAGCATCCACAATGTTCAGTAATCTATACTAGTGAAATTCTAGATCAAAATTTCAATGCGATGCCTGCTTGACAAGTTACGATGTGCTAATGCGCTTGCGCCACGGAATACTTTGACTGTCTTTCTTAGAGACAAGAGAAAAGAAAATTTTTCGAATGTCGATCATAGAGACTCGTATTAACGAATATGGGTCATTTCAAGTTCTATCCTTACAGCTTTAGAACTTGTCGATAGATATGAGCAACGTGAAATACATTTGTCCACTTTAACAATATTTTCGTATTGAAATCATTAAAAGATCGAAAATTTCCACAAAAAAAAGTGAACATAAAATAATATCCCTAAGCTCAGTTTTACAGCACATTTTTCATTCTGCGTATATGGTTTTTATAGTACCGAAGCAAACGTAGCTTCATACGTTAAAGTGTTTCATATCTTAAGCTATGCACGATTGTTAGTTTTACCCAATTACTCTAAATTAATGCTTACTTGATTTTTATTAGAAATTTAAACCTTCGGACATACTGATTTGCCACAGCGGTTTTATTTTATTAGGGTTTTGTGCAACTCATATAGGTTCGCATTTCAATATGGAATGTTATATCTCGGTAATGCACGATGATATATATCTATATATAAATTATGATAATTCTGCTTTCAACTAATCATTCATGTTTTCAATAAATACGATGACAGTTTTCTTCAGTCAAAAGCACTGAAGCTTCTTCTATTGGCTCACTAACATTCAGACTGTCGAAAGTTAGCTAAAAGTTGAATTTTTTTTCTTGATGCAGACTTAGAGAAGTTGACAAGTTACCTATAGAAATATTATTTTTGATACATTCTCAAAATGTTATTCTAGGATAAAACGTCTCTGGATGTTACATATACGCTAAAATCATTGAATTATTTTCCGTTCAATTCGGAGAAAAGTTCATTCTTTACGTAAAATCCATTTTTTTCAATTTGCTGCAGAGACGCTTCAAGTAAAAAATGTCTATTCGGAGTATGATATAACCCAATAGGGTTTAATCGTTTAATGAAGCAACTATTTTATTATATAGCATAAGTACAGAAATCTGCATTTCATGTTTATTCGCAGCGCAGAATCCACTTTCATCAAAACTAGTCATTTGGCAAAACGAAGATGTGAACATTTGAATGTAACAAGGAAGATATCAAACGGCGCAAACATGGTGAAAAACAATCTATCCGGTTTTATCAAACTGTTCGATGTAGATGCTGGTCTTGGACTCTGAGTACGATATTCCAATTTTTCAATAGAAAAGTTTCAATCATGAAAACCTCTGAGATACAAATCTGTCTTTGTTGTATTTTGTCATTTCATGTAAAACTTCGATTATCCACTATAAATGAGACTTGAAATTAAAAAACCAAATTGTGTACTACTAAATTTTATGGATCTTGTTTTCACAACTAATCTCGATAAATTCTATTACAAAAACATCTGGGACGACGTGAAGAAGAAATTTGTGACAGTAGATAAGCGAGAAACAAAAATAGAACTTACTAATCAATTCCACTTGATGCTAGAATCGGATAATTAAGTGGATGAGGTTGAACACAATTGACCACGTGTTCATCAGCTGATATGATTCGTATGATGTTTCCATTAAATTTATTCCAAATAAAAATATGTCTACAAGGAAAAAAGACTCGTTCATAGAAGTCATCAACATTAAAAATTGAAAATAGATTTACCCGCAATCAGAACCTGACATGACGTAACTATCCGACCAAAAATTAGCTTCTTTTATCATAGTACGCGAATTACGATGACCATCGTAAGAATTAAGTAAGCCTAAACTAGGAATGTTTTTAAGAAGACTTTCTTCATGAGAACGGTCAGCTTCACGACGTTTTCTCATTCGATCCCATTTTGAAACCATGAATCGGCGACGTCTATGTCCTGACGAGTGAACTGTGTCTCTTGCTGCTGTTGTTGATGATGATGATGTTCGAGAATCCTCCTAGTTTATTGATTGAACAATTACCAACTAAAAGCACAAAAAAAATTGTCAAAATCTTACATTTTCACTATCATCGTCATCGTCCATGATGCTGTCATCATCTTCATCCTCATCTTCATCATCGTCATCGTTCTCATCGTTGTCCGGTTGTGTTTGGTATCGTTGACTTCCGCCAAATATAAGATCGAAAAGATCCGTAGGCTTAAAGAAAAATACATAAATGAATACAAATTTTCGAAACAAATAGTTTCCATGGAAAACTCACATTAGATTCACTATCTGGGTCTGCAGCTGCAGCTGCGTTTTCATCGATATCATTATTTGTAATTGTAGAATTCTGAACTGATGTAGATGGTGGTGATGGCTGTACAACATGACTATTGAAAACGGGAGAGGATGCCATATTATTATTATGATTCTGATTCTGATTATCACTCATTTCATTTGCTCGTGAATTATTTGGAGTCGTTATGGTTTGTGTTTCTTCATTTATTTCTTCGCTTTCTGATGCAGTACGTGTTACTAATTGTGTTAAAATATCACTCATACGTCGCATGAGAAAATTTTGTAAATCACGACCTGGCGTGCTTGTCGATTGTTGGTCATTCGATGATTCTGATGGATTAGTTGCCGGTTCTGTTTGTTCTACTTCATTCGATGGTCGCGACTCTGGACCTGCTTGTCGAAACATATTTATGTAAAGAGAATATTAGCTTCTTCTTGTTGTATTATTATGAAAAACATACCAGTATCGCTCCAGTCACCTCGAAGTCTCAAACGTTTCACGTTAGCAGTTTTATTTTCAGCTTGTTCACTGTTATTTGGTATCCTTTTGATTTCGGCAGCATTTCTTTTTGATTGCTTAAGATTTTTATGTTCGATGAGACGTTGTTTCATTTGTTCTTGTGATATTGATTTTTTTGGATCAAGTAAATATAGTGATTCTGATGAATATGATGCTAATACTTCTGTACCATGTGGATTAAACACAGCCGATGTTATACGAGATCGATGCTGATCTTTTCTATCACAAAGTATAAAATATGATATAAGCCCATGGATTGAAGATTCATATCGACGAGGTGATGAACTGGCAGATGATACTTGAGTCGACAATTTTCGATGATCATATAAACGTACAGACTGTATTCAAAAATAAAAATTGCAAACTTTTTTATTTTGTACAAGATATTTTTTTTTAATAGTTTCAATTATTTTCAAATAAAATTTAATGAAACTCATATAGTTCGAGTTACGATTTTGCTTCAGTCTGGCATAAATTATTAATTAACAGTATGGATATAGCGCTCGTGAAAAAGAAGTCATAAAAATTTCTCTTCGTGTTATTAATCATCGATTTAGTTGATATAAACTCAACTGATCAACAACAAAGTTACACACATACTGTGCAAAAACTATCCCTTGTATTCGTGACAAGTCAATAAATTTTATGAACGACTAAAATAAACAATTCTTCTCAAACGACGTCAACAAGCCAGTCATAATAATCTTTTATAGAATAAAACTAAATCAATGAATAATGATAAATACATGAATGTCAGCAATCTTTTTTCATTCATCTAAAACATTCAATGCGTCAGAGTTAATTAGAATCGCAATTCTTCTATATTTACATGATTGTGAAAATCGACAATTCTTCCTAAGATTAGATTAAATAATCATCAGTCGTTTCCGTTAGAAAAAATATCAAATTACGTTCGTACAAAAACGAAATGGAGATTTCAAAGAAACTTTTACTAGTCCATCTTTTCATCAAATAACGAATATGTTATGGACACTAACACGAATGGATCAAAGAGTTGATTATGAAAATTGAAACGTTCAAAATATTTATCATGTAGAAGTAAAATTCAAACTTCCTAGAATGAACAAAACAGAACCATGAATAACTGACTATGATATGAAATTCGGTCCAATTCCTATCGGAATAAAAGATTGACTGGATAAGAATTCGGTGCAACACTATTGTGTTGACATAGTAACGATAATAATCATAGTCTAATTTCACTTTAGAAGTCAAATCGGATCGCATATTCGAAAAGAGTGAAAATGTGTTGATCTTAGTAAAACGCGTCGGAATCAACCAGCTATCCCACTCTACAAAGAGTTTATTTTCGACTGATGAAAAAAGAGTTCATTTCGAGTTTTGTATTTCGGTTTTCTTGTGAATCATCATGATCTACCTCTTATTTTTATTTCCTATCAATAAATAATTTTCAACAGACACCAAAATATTTTATGTGAAACTCTTCATCAGCATTGTTTTAGTTTTTCATAATCATTCGTAAGAAATATTCACTTTTTAGACATGTTTATATATACATATACATAACGGAAAATATAAAACCGTCGATTTTACACTTACAGAATCTGCACATGCACAAACAATTTCATTTGAATTCATCGGATTAATGTCCATTGATGTAATACCCCAGTTACTCTTTATAAGTATATCATCATTACAATGATCCTTTAAACAATGATCTTTTGTTCTCAAATCATACAATCGTATAGTACAATCATCTAAATTCAATGGCAAGGAAAAACATTAGTTTCATAACGACAAGAATTTATTGTGTTTTGTAAATAGCATACCAGCACATGATAAGAATAAATTTGGTGTATGTGGAATAACTCGCACTTCATAGGCAGTTGTTGATCCATGGCAATTAAAGCATCCATCGATTGAAAGTGAACTATTTGGTCGATCGAAATTAGTATGAAATACAACACCATCACCTGAACATGAAACAACTCGTCGGTCATTTGTTTCTGGTAGAAATTTCGCTGAAAAGATGTTTTCTCTATGACCACTATGAACTTTAACTAATACTTTTCGTGTAAATGGATCTGTTACAATTAAATTCTGATCGTCGGAACCAGACAGTATTGTAGTGCCGAATTCATTCCACCATATTGTATTTACACAACCTCGATGAACATTTAGCGAATAGTCAAGATTCAATCGTCTTGTTACCGAAGATGAATTTTTTAATTTAACTAGAAGACCCCGATGAGGCAGAAGACCGTATTCACGATCAGATAAATACGACATCTAAAAACAATAAAAATTAGTAAATAAATTTATCCAGAGAAAAGAAAATGCATCTAGACCTCAGCTTGAGTATCAAAAGATTAAACGAATAAGTATGCTGATCGTTCATTATCGAAATGTAGAGTATGTCAATTTTGTTATGTACAACTAAAGCAACTGTGTTCAGTAACATATTTTTTTCATTTAACGATCCTAAGTATATATTCATTAATATTTTTACAAAGGACTCATCGCTATAAATGGCAGAACCAATTGTTAAGCTTGAAGAGATAATATTCTCGATGGATCACTAGAGCTTACTGTTGCTTAGAAAACAGCTGCCACTAAAAACATGCCAGGAAAAATATTAGATGTGACCATGCATACCATAGTACTCGTAAACCATTTGCTAAATATTAGAACATGTTTAGAAATGGTAACGTTGCAGTATACTAATCATCCGTTTAAAATAGAGAAAGATTTAAAATCAATGAGTCAGAATAATTTTTAATTTGCAAGGTTTGATTTCCAATAAGAAAATCCTAGTATTCTTTTCAATAGCAGAAAGATTACGTCTTCATTTTACACAGGTAATTTTTTCATTTGATCGATTACATGTTGTTTTTTATAGTAATATTAATTGAACCTCAAGAGATCGCTCACAACGATTACTGTTTTTAAATATTTTACTCTGCATGAGATGACAAGGAATAAGTCAGATACAATTTATAATGTCATCACATTACATTCTACTTCGATCTAAGATATACAAATCAACTGTAATCTTCCAATTGAATTACTCACTTTTGAAAAAGATTCGATAGTAAGACTATCTGAGAAAGTATTAAAATCTCTCGTTGGCATATAAACTATTTAGATGAAGAGAAATATAGAGACCGTACACGCATCCTACACATACACACACGCATCACATCGATAAAGTTCAATGACTCATCGAATCAATATAAAACGTGTACTGGAGAGGGCGCCCAACACACAGTATTTTACAATTCTCGTTCAACTGGATGGTTTGAAATGATTGACATGATTATTTGTAGGATTCGTCTCAATGCTATTAGGAAACTATCCTAAGAAAGACAATTCCAAATAGACCTCTTGGCATATGGAAGAGACCATCAACTATTGATTTTGATCAGTAGTGTCACATATTCAAGACTATAGAGAAGTGCTCACTTCTTCCACGGGAGATGCCGCATCTTCCGCGAGAGAAGTAATATCTTACGTGGAGGATGTGCATATCTAAGGGAAATTATGCATCTCCAATGGCAGATGGCCACATCTCTCGAGTATGGGTGGAACGTTCCCCATGAGAGATGCGGCATCGTCTGTGTGAGAAGTGAGCACTTCTCCAAAATCTTACATATGTAACATGGTTCTTTTTTTTTCAACTATGTCAATATTTTTTAGCTATAATTCATTCACTCTTTATTATCAAGTCCACTTTATTCCCAGTATTGATTGATATTGCTATTTGAAGTCCAATGCGTCCTTCAGGACAGTCAGCACTATTTATGATAAGACGGTTAGCGCTATATACCGAATTCGTCGTAAAATATATAAAGCGATTATCAAAAGAAAAAAATTAAATGGCATAATTAATTATGCATGAATGATTATGATTGTTTGTTCATGACATATTACATTGTCATTCTTGTTATTTAAAACTTTAATCTTATCCCGAAGAGAGAAACAGATAAATTTAGTTCAACTATTTATTTTCGTCAATGAATTTTATTCGAACACATGGAGCTAATATTTTCCATGTACAAAAAATATTCTTGGGGAATTCGTCTTCATTATCGTTTCGTATTCATAGGGAACGAAAGTCAGTGCAAGCGTCATATTTTTAACAGATGCAAAAGACAATTATGAGCTTGTAAAAAAATATTTATGAGAATATTCCCTATTTATTATTTGGAAGAAATAGTTTTGAGTAGAAAACTCAAATTTTCGTTAGATAGTATCTCTCCAAAATTTGAAATTGAAAGTTAATTTATTTTGATGAGTATAAACATGTAAGCTTGATTAATGTCTCGTCTATTAGCTGTACTTTCAGTTAATAAATATTTTTATTACTTTGAATACACAGACAACATACCTTATATGTCTTCCAAAGAGTTCAAGTCGTTACTAGTAGATTTTTCATTACGCCTGATACTGACATCTGCTGAAGACATTCATTACTTTAAATAACCAATGAAAAGTAATCAATTGAATACAAGAAAGCAAGCATGTCTCATGTATCATAGGTAATATATATATATTTAGCTAAAATACTATCTTCATCGAAGATAATATCAACGAGGAAGAACAACAAACAAATTATATCAGCAGCGTTTTCGAGTTAGAATTGTTTAAAGGATGTACTGCAATTTATTCTTATGTAGTATCGAAAATTGATGGGATCAGACTAATGAAATTTGTGTTTGGAAGTTTAACTGTAGATTAGTTTGAATTCATTTTTTCAACCGTGACATTTGAAAATTTTCTCTTGTGTAAGTGTGAAGAATATTATGGAAGAAGCTAATCAATAGTCAAATAAACTAGACTTAATAGTATACATACGAATTATTCTTATAACAAGAAAAATCGTTTCCTTCTCTCATACCAGCATGCATGCATTTCATCCGATACATAGGATTGGCCGAAAAAATGAAGACTGAGCGGATGTTCCATGCATTTCTTGCTCGTTCTTCCGTATTCAAGTGTCTATTGTCATAGAGAAAAAGATCATGCCGACTTAGTGAAAGTGATAAGAATTTAGCCAACAAAGGTCAGCAATATGAAATTTTGTTATTAATTTAGAATGTGTCGATAGTAGACAACTGAAAAATATTACGATGTATTCGATAGCCTCCAATAGTAGCGAAACTCTGAACCAAATGTCGATAAGAAAAGACGAAGAGAATTTACAACAACTAATCAACAAACAATCATTAAAGCACGATCTGGAAAAAAATCGAGAATGTAAGTTGACTTTCGAATCTGCTCCCCTTCTTGTCACTCCTTTTTTTTATAACTAGCACTTAAACGAAAATTACAAACAAGGCGATCTCTTCAACAACTCATAGATGTTGGCATAATGCCAACACAGAAAATTTCAGCTCCATTGTATCAAAAACGTAAACAGTTACAAATGCGAAAAGTATTTTACTTGAAAGCAGAGAATAAATCATTTCATATGATATCTATGTATTTCTTGTAGACCAAGGACTTACTAAAGAATAAAATTTGCTTTCGACCTGATCGTAAATTATTGATTGAACACAATATTTTATCGGATACCACAGCATCTCCTGCTATACAAAACACTCAATGTCAATTAAAACGTGCTCGTTTAGCTGATAATCTTAATAGTAAATTATCAGTACGGCCCGGCATTTTAGAGTTAGTAGCGAATAATATATTTGAAATTGATTCAAATCTTAAACAAGAAATACAAAATGGAAACATTCAATATCCGAGTGCATTACGACCATTGCGTCAGAAAACACCATCATTTTCGAATACGACAACATTTAAACGTTCATTAAGCTCCATACCGAAATCAAAATCATGTTTAACATTTCATGAATATAAAGGGCCGTCGCAAAAAGCTGAAGTAACAAAAGTACCTCTACAAGTCACATTAAAAACATTTGAAAATAATCGTACATTAAGTGAAGATCATTACAGAATTCAATTGCGACAACAACAGTTATTTCTTGAACTTATGCAAAATAATAATAGCATTGTAGAAAATCAAGATAATACCGTAGAAAAGTTTTTACGACAATCTATCGATGATACTTTATCAACAGTATCAAATGATAGTGAATCATTCGAAGCAATGAAACTATCAGATTTAAAAAATCAATGTAAAAAACTAAACATGAGTTCTACAGGTACAAAGATGAAATTAATCGAAAAATTAAAACATGCTCGAATTAAAATGACAGGTAGATACTTTCAACCAACATTAACTGAAGGTCTTCTTCGAAAAATTTCTGGCATTTCTTCATTATAGAAAATACTGTACCTCAATCTCAAATAGTACAAAATGAATCATCAGCTGCACATATCAAATTCTTAAGTAAGGAATTAACTGCCAATTAAATAAGTGCAAAAAGGTGTGACCGAAAAATATTCGATGCTTCAATTCCATCAGCAATATAGATAGTTGAGTTGACGAGTAAATAGTGACAGATACTATATGACTTGTCGATAGATGATGCTGATTTGACGGACAATTTTGAAGCCTATCATGCAGTGCACTTTCCAGATACTCGCTCTTATGATGATAACGCTTAATCAGATTTATTCAATAAAATATAAGGTGTGATCTTGTACATGTAAGGATTGAAGTTTTGGATTCACATCAATTGATTCATCATTTTAACTATTTCTTGTATTTCTAATGTTGAGATATTTACTATTCCAAGTCTTATTATAGTTATCTATGTTTGTAGAAAAGGCATTAATGAGGGAGTTTCCACCTGCCCAATGATTAAGTAACATGTTTATGGAAATTTTGAGGCTGTCACGTAAATTTATAAAGTTATTTTTATCGAAAAAGATCCTTCGAAATTCTTCTTCATCATGCAGCAATGTTCAACAGAGAAAACTTCTCTAGATTTTTCCATGAATAATTAAATGAATGTCTTTTTAATCTGAGCTCGATATTCTATCGAAAGAGATAGTCTCGAACCATGTTCGAAAATATAACGAACACAGACGAGAAGAATTACATGTGAGAGCTGTTCTGGAATTCACTTTAAGTTAAATATTCTGTTCGTATTTTTGTACACTCTAGGAAAATGATCATCGGACATCAAATTAAAGCATCGTTTGGGGGTACTGAGAAAAACTATTCCTCACTTTTCTTCTGATTCTGGCAACGTAACTCAAAACTTGTGATGCCGAAAGTTCAGAAGAAGTTCTGAAAATTTATGCTCCATTGTAGTATTTACCATGAAAGCATATTTCGAACCTTAAAAAGGGTTACAAGAATTTTAATCAACGCCCAATTCAAATTTTCATACATAAAAAGGCTCGAACAATGTATTATGTCTGACACGTTTGCTTGGTCCTTTTTTTTTGTCATTCAAAATGATAGAAAATGTAGAGATCCATTATACATCGAGGTAAACCATTTTCGAATAACTTCGGACGCAGTCCAACTATAGCAATTGATGTGTACTAAATCGAATGGAGAATCAGTTGTCTAAACCAATCATTTCGACGAACAACTCAAGTTCACTAGTAGTCATCGAAAAGAAAGTAAAAGTCCATTCTAGGTGATACTTCCAATCAACGCCTGTATGCAATTTAAATCCAATACAAACTATTGGTAGGTCTTCCTTTCTGATGAACTGAATACTGACCGTAGGGAGAAATTAAAAACCACACACAATGAGAGAATCAAATCTATGATTAACCCAGACAATGAGTTTCAATAGACTTTAAATGAATAGAGTTTTTAGTCAATGAAATCTTATTAGTTGAATGTGTTATCTGTTCTATATAGCATCCTCAACATCGGTAAACGATCAAGAAATTTATCAGCAAGCGAAACTAGTTGAAATTGATAATCCACCAGTACATTTCAATCAATACGAATCTTTTCTACGTCATCAAAATCGAATAACATCAACTTTGCAACCTTTCGATTATTCTAGCACTGTAAGATAGAGCAAACGAAGATTTGAAAATCTTTAATCGTTCTAACTTGTACTTTAATTTTAGATTCCGCAACTATCTACTTCTATTCTATCGGCACAATTAAAAACAAGTTTGAATTAAATTTTTATAATTAGCTTTATATTTCTTTATTTTTATAGAAATTCTCGTCGAACAACAGGAAAACTCAAAAAAACAGTATCCACAACAGCACACACCCGTCGTACCGTTAACACCAGAATTTGTTGCGCAATATCTTGCTCAATCACAGTCACAATCATCAGATAGTCATTCATTATTACCAGTTAGTTCGGTCAGTTCTTCTAACTGTCAATTAGCATAAATACTTCGTTTTGTAGCAATAAATTTGATGTAGCACCATTCATTTTTATTTAGGCGACTGATGATGTCACTTTTAATCTATTCGACGATTTTACTGGTAGGAGAGTCATAGATTTGTTTTTTAAAAGATTTCTCTCGTTTCCGTCTATATCAGATTCTTTTACAACTCAAGAATTTTCTTCCGAAGATTTAAATTTGAATAAAATTCAATCACCAAATGTATTGGACATGGATTGGATGGCCATGCCATCTCCAAGTATAATCGACAATAACGTGGATTTCACTCAATTTCTCAGTCAATTGGATAATGATCATTATCATCCTCGTTGTGATTCAACATATTCCCAGCAACAAAACTCACCTTTATTCGATATTTTCTCTACATCAAGTTCAATTATTTAGTTTAGCTCTTTTTCATAAATCTATGTAGGTACGTGACTGTTTCATATATTTTTATAAATAAGTTAGCGACATCAATGACTTTCTTTGATAGCGAGTCTAGTCAACAGATTTGCTCCGAGAAAATTGAACGACGAAATATCATAAAAACGTCATTGGCAAGTAACATATCTTGAAACTTATGCAAGTCAACTGTTATAGGACATGTCAACAATATTTTATCCTGTATATTTTTTAATAAAAAAAATTTTATGCTTTTTAAATACATCGAAGCACACATCATTTTTTTACCATTTTTTAAAATTCATTTGTAAAGTGCGAAGGAAACATTTGATCAACAAAAGCATGTCCTTGTTTTGATTTCGTTTTAGTATTTAACGGTTGATAGGGACGTACGATAGGATTCATTGTTTCAGTATGAGGTGAAAACCCGAATGGACCAACATTCATTCCGTGAAAGTTGTATTTTAAAAAATCTTGTCCATGATAAATAGCTAAGGCAGAATCATTATATAGATCATGTGGCTCAAAACCGTGTGCCTCCATTTGAAACCATGTGGAACCATTGAAGGAAGTTTTTCCAAACAGTAATTGATGTTCTCGAAAACTAATACCATACTGTTGTAGAGGTAAATGATGATAATGCGATGAAAATCGTTTATGAGCTGATTGTAAATGTGACCATGTATCGTAGAGATGACCATGATCACGTATAATAATATGAGAACCATGCCAGAGATCCACATAGATAGTCAAAATGAGAAGAAAGATAGTTTTGTTTATCATGAGATTAATATACCAAAGTAACACCAGTTTCAGCCATAAGACGACGAAGAAATTTCTGTTTCGTCGGAGTAAGATTTAAATTTCGAATATTGCGTTTAATTTCATGAGTACGACGGTAGAATCCTTCTGTTGTTGTCGGATATGGATGATCGTCGAGAACTACAGATATGACACTATGAACAGGTTTTAAAAATGGATCGATTTGAGTCAGATTTTTCGGCCAACGAAAAACTCGATCATGGCCCGATGAGATTTTCCTTGGTGCTGGCCAATGATGACTACGTAAGATAGGTATATCCTGACGAGTATTGCGAATCGTTATTCTATGCATATCGTCGAATACTGAAAGTGCGCATTTGATTACCTAAGCATACCTTTTAAGTTAGAAAAAAAATGTAACCATGCGCAACGTACATCGATCGTGATAAAGCGTCGCAAGGATCACAGTAGAAATAATCGTTGTTAATACGAGTGTTTACAAAAACAATAATCGTTTACGATGATGAAAAAATAAACAACGTAAATTCATTATACCAGTTATAGTAGAAATGGATATAAATGTATATAATTGCAATCCTCTCTTATGACGCAGAAAGAAATTTGTTGAATCCAGAAATGTCTCGATGGAATGTTTAAATCAATATTAACTTCATTGAGTAAAGATCTTCAAGGCAATTATGCATATCGGGAGGATAGAAAATATTTCGAGTGTGTTTTTCATTGATGATATTTGTAATATTTATTGTTTGATGGGTGTTGTAGAGTGGAAATATCATTTAATTAAAAAGTCTTCTGATTTATTGATATAGTTCGATAGATCGTCGCACGAAGACCAATTATTTTCTACATTACTGCCGTAGTATCAGATGATCATCTGAAGCTAAAATATCGCATGAAATTCAATAAGGTTTAAGACTTCGAAGTCATTTCGACTCATGTTGACAGACATTTTACACAAAATGCTAAGAAAAATAAATGACTGGAGAAGAAATAACATTGTGCAATCAATCCGTGCGACATGAAAATATTAATGCATAAAAATCATAAGCCGTGTGAATCGTAATAGTAACGTAGCAGTTGTAATTGTCAAAAGTAGTTTAATGCAAGTACATTCTCCTATTGTTGGAATCTGTTTGGGTCAAATTTGATGAATGAATCAATGCTTGTTTGCATGAGATAGTTACGGCGTTGGGCTTGTATTTGCTGTGCAGTATAAGGAAACTTTGAATTTCATTTTCTCATCCTTTATCTCGAAAATATTGATAAAATATTTGTTTTATTTATATGTTTACTAAATATTGTAGATATTGGCAAGAATTTTCATGTCGATCTACACAAAGTGTGGCTATCTGTTTCGTTGGTTTTCACTCTCGTGTAATTCAATAAAAACAAATTAGAAAAGTACATACAATGTTCTATATAAAAAGCGGTTTGAAACAATAAATCTTACTCTTATCTATAACATGGAGTTAATACTTTCGATGCATTAGAGCAAAAAGAGATCGTCACCGGAGATACAGATTTGCTCTACAAAGTTTCTGATGTTGTTCTTTCTCTTTTCTGACCATGTTACTTTCAACTTCATAAGAAAGATGAATGATATTCATAAAATGGCTTTGATCAATTCGTATGAAAGAGGTCATGAAATAGCACGTCTAATTAGTAGTTGCTCGAAGAGCACAACTTTGCATGAAGCGGAGAACACACAAGAACATAGATGCACTACCTAACTCATACATCGGCATCCTTCCAATATTGAGTGTGACTATGTTTGAGTGGAAATGTACCACTGCCTTCGGTATTAGAAAAGAAAAATAGTAATTTATAGGATGGAATCATAATGGATGAAACTTATTGACAATTTTCTTTTTCTGAATTTAATTTAAAAAATGACACAACATATCGGTTTAATTGTACAAAGACTTGAACTCATTGCTTTCCTCGTGTGACTGTAGAGAGAAGTACAATTATACGAGTTTATTTTTTTTTGCCGTCTAGATGTCTGAAGCAACTACGGACGAAATCGCTCCATTAGTATTTACACCGATTCGTAGTTTACCTAGAACTGATACACGAACTCCATTTCAAAGAAATGTTGCTGTTGGCTTGATTCTATTCAGTGCTGGTCTTGAACGATTAGCATTCTACTCATTGGCTGGTAATCTTACCTTTTTTCTTGATTCATCCATAATCAAATGGAGTTTTCCGCATACCATTATTGCTCCACTGATTTTTCTCGGTAAATATAATCATATAAAATGTATCGTTCCAACCTAATTCAACACGTCTTCTCTATTTCTATAAAGGTACAACTTACATATCAGCATTAGTATTTTCCTGGGTAAGTGATGGCAGATTGGGACGAGCGAAAACGATCATTATCGGTAATAGAACACCTTGACTACTGATTTCTCTTCACATGATTCAAACTTCTGAATACTAGGTTTCACAATATATAGTATTGGTTATATATTTATGACACTGTTCGCTAATGAACATACGCATCGAAATTGGTGTCCAAAGACTAATAATAACACCAGTAATGTGACTTCTGATTTCTTTGACGAACTCTGTGTTCAATATATTCTTCCAACTCTTATTTTTACGTAATTATCATTAATATTCCAAAAATAAAATCATAATACTAATAGTTTTTTCTTCATAGGGCTATAGGTGTAGGAGCAGTTCAAGCCAATATGGCTGTATTCGGAGCTGAACAAGCTCGAGAACAACGAAGTAAAATACGATATTTCGATATATATTATGCAGCTGTCAATGCAGGTGGGCTCGTGGCGTTTGGTGCCATTGCCTATTTACAAATTAATGAAGGTTATTTTATTGGTTATTTAATACCTGGTGTATTACTTAATTTGGCGTTTATTTTATTTGTTGTGGGATATAAATATTATATTCATGTAAAACCATATGATTCAGTGATAACCAAATTCGTTCCTGTTCTTATAAGTGCATTTCAATCATGGTTAAATTATCGAAGAAGTCAACGTGACTTAGCTAATAGTAGTGAATCCCACCAAGACGAAACGTTTGTAGAAACTGAAGGTGATAGTACTGATTATTTATCATTTACTATTAATCGATCGGCATGGTCATTCTTCGATTATGCTAAAGTAGAAAATAATGGTCGATATTCTGCTAGCATCGTCAATGACATTAAATCACTGCGACCTATTATTGCTGTATTTCTATTGTTAATGCCTTATTGGCTTCTCTACGTTCAAGTAGTTTCTCTTTTCATGCGTTGACTAATATCAAAATTAAATTCATTTAGGTTGAAACAACATTTATTGTTCAAGGTGCTCACATGAAGCTACCGTCTTTATTTCAACAGATGCCTGTCGTGTGGCTCTCTCTTGGAAATCAAATAATCATTATTGGTTAGTACTACTGTTTGTTGTTCTTAGATGATGAGGAGTTAGTATATTCTTTTTAAGAATCAAAGTTTATGATTGATTAGATTTTAAAAATGAACAATTATCTAGCACACAATTGTAATCGATCACGTTTTTCAAGCATAACAATTCTAAATATGATGTAAGATGGATAGCTAACAGTCCCGAGTTTCATGTGAACATACTTGAAAGAAAGATTTTCACCAGAGTATTTCTTATTCCCGTTCCGATGAAAGACATATATCCGAAAACGAAACTAAACATCAACATGCAACATAAAAAAAAACTTTATAGAGTATGACAACCATCTCATTTTCTATAGTGATTCTTAATATTCACAACGATCTAGATTAGATGCAATACATTTCCAATTTCGACATCTCGTTCTTCTTCATTATTAGAAATACAGTCTTTTTGTGTACTTAAAAAGAAAAAGTGAGTACACTATTGAAGCAATCCGGGTGTCCGTCCGGCCAGCCAGCCATTTACACGATAACTCCTGAAAGGCTAATCCAATTGTCGTGAAATGTTGTACACAGCCTTATCTCGGTCGAGTCTGAAGATGAGAATAATTCGTCAAGCATTTACTGAGTTACAGCAAGAAATAACATTATGTTCTATTCAAATATTGACCTATTCCAATTTTCGCAAATCAAAATTTTTTGTCATAGTCGAAATGAAAGCTCAAGTATCATATACCAATCGGTAGAGAACTCCATGGGCTACAAAATGATGCTAAATTGTACGAGTAAATATGCTGCGCTTGAAAATTTCCTCAATACCACAGTATCCAAAAACTATGAAAAATGGAGGTACAATGGTACTACTGGTCGATTCTTTTAGACAGTTTGATCAGTTATCAATCTGCCGTCAGCTTCACCTTTTGAAGTAGAAATAACATTCGGATTTGAATCCGAGGTTTCTATATTTTTTTAAATAAAAATTTATTTTCTACAAGTCGACAAATATCAGCCGATCTTCTCAATGTCAATCAAAAGACTAATTATCTCAATAGATGATCTGAAGTGTAGCAAAGTGCATCTAAGTATGAGCTTTTAGGGTCAATTTTATATCGACTCTGACGATATATACTACCAAATAGAATTCGTCTTGAAATAGATCTTAGTATGAATATATTTATTCTGAAGGAAAACAATTTCGAACTATCGATGTCATCGATGAATAAAATAAAAAACTATGTTTCACGCATGATAATCATGATTACTAAGGTATGACAAGAATTTCATAACTCGTATGAAAAATCATAGATAACTATAGAGCCGTCGTGATCTCTACTCAAGTAAAAACTCAGACATTAAGTCTGGAAAGATCTTACTGTTGCATAAGACTTTCTATAATGTTACGGTCAGATTTGATACAAGAGCAAGATCTGTCAAGAATCTGAGCGAAAGACTTGATTTCAGACTTCTGAGATCATGATGTTGTGTACCATTCTTTTGTCTGATCTTACCAGATCATATGCAGAATCTTCTAAGATCTTAGTATTTCATTGTTTTACCACGGTATTCTTTAATACTTTCCTTTCTGGACTATAGTATTCATCACATTTAGGATTTCAGGAATACTCTAGTCAGGGTAGATTTTGCAAGCGACGGGCTGGAAAAATAAAAAATAGTATCCTGTGAAACAAGAAAAAAACGAAATTATGCTAAACATTTTCTTAAGAGAATCGATGCATACTGGAAAACTATGAGTATTGATAAATAAGGTTCATAGAAGCGAAAACTTGAGCCTCACAGAAGGTTGACCTTAATCTTCATGAACACCATACTGTGATATAAATTTCATTTTTTGCTCCATCTAGTCACTATTTTCTTCCTAAATGTATTTGTCTACAAACGGCTCCAAGCCAGTGGTCGATCATTTCCCATTTACAATCGCATTATTATCGGTTTGATTACAGCAGCATTATCTATGTGTATGGCTGGTACAGTTGAAATAATTCGTCAAAATGTTTGTAAAACTCAAAACTTCACACAAACCATTGGTAGGTTATTGACATGTTGAACTTGTTTTAAAATTAGGCGTTATCTTTTCAAGGTGATAAACAATATCTAGCGGCTAATATGAGTGTATTTTATCAATTTCCTCAATATGTTGGCATTGGTCTGTCCGAAGTATTTACTTCAGTCGCTAGTCTTGAATTCGCTTACATGGCTGCACCACGTTCGGCTCAGTCATTGATCATGAGTCTTCGATTTTGTTCAGCTGGTCTTTCATCGTTTTTCGGTTCTGGTATTGTTGGTCTCATGTCAATAGCGGTAAGATATAGAACATGACATCGAAATCTATCTCGGACAGAGATTATTTTAAACCCATGGTTTTTTAATCATACGTATAGCTATATACGACTTTTTTTCGTTGCTTTTATTTTAGAATGAAGGTCAAAGAACAGAAAATTATCGTAACGATGATCGATATTACATTTATTTCTTTGCGTTGGCTGGTCTACAAGTCGTCTTTGTATTGATATTTATGGCATGCAATGAAAAATACAAAATACTCAAAATATCAAATCATCGTTTGACGACACGAAATTTTATATTGTCCAGTCCGGATTCATCGAATTCGTGATTCAAAATTTTATGTTCTTCTGTAATTTACCTCCTTTAATGATTCATCTCTTCTTTCTTACAACTGTTTTGGATACAACTATTTTAATGCTACCTCTATTTTTGAAAATATCATTTTTTTTTCTTTTGCTTTTGGAAAACAAGTTCGTGTGATCAATATTTCTGATGCATTTGTATATGTATTATGCGCCAGAAAATTCTTTATTTTTCTATTCAATGGAAAATTTCCTAGGATTTATTCAATCATCATAATAAGTTACAAAATATATTCATTCATACGCAAAGAATAACCATTCAAAGAAAACATTCAATAAAAATCATTATCTAGAAACAACTAGGTCATAGACTTGATACTGTGTCGTTTTCAATGATAAGAATATTTGTTGTATTTATGAACTTCATATAGTTCTGAAGACCTATCTCAGACTATTTAAATTCTTGAAATAATGTGCGAGAAATATTTAACGCATGTCTTTTATATTTATACAAAGTATATGAATAAGTTTTGGTTTTTAAATTTATGAATTCTGCAGTACTATCCTACTTTAACATTAAGTGTAGGATACGGTTTAGAAAACAAAGCACACTCAGCACACGTCCATGTCTCATGTAAAACATAAGGTGCTGACTAATCAACTGATTCATCTTAGCGATTGAATGATTTCATGAAATGTACACCGAAATCTTGATAATTCATTGAGCATAGTTCTATTCGTTGTTTTTCGAAAAGTAAAATATAGATGTTTGTGCTCCTTTTTTTTTCTTTTTCTATCTTCACATCTTATCTCTCGTAAACTATTGTAGACGTCGAAAGATGTTTACTATCATGGTTGATATTTATTGTTGCTGTTGTTTTTGTTTTATTCTACAATAGATAAGAAGTATTTCTAGTTTATTTCCTCCGGAATAAGAATTCATCGTTATTAATCATCTGCTTCGATGACAGATACAAATGTTGATGAAGTATCTCCACTTATTTTTCTAAATTCACGCATTCCCAATGTAATTGATAAGCGAACCATACTTCAGAAAAAACTTTCCGTATGGTTGATTCTACTTGGTGCTGGCTTGGAGCGATTAGCATTTTATTCGTTAGCTGGCAATCTTGTTTTATTTCTCACATCGGATAATATACACTGGACATCTGCTCACAGCGTTACTGCTTCATTCATATTTCTTGGTGAAACTGATTAAATTAAAAATGTACAGTTTAAATCTGATAACAGATATTCTATATTTTATAGGTACAAGTTACGTATCAGCACTTGTTTTTGCTTGGATAAGTGATGGTAAAATAGGTCGTGCAAAATCTATTATTATTGGTAACTATTTTCATGTATTTTACATACATACGATGTTCTATTTGTCTTCTACAGGTTTTATCATATACATTATTGGTTATACATTTATTGCATTATTTTCTGACCACGATAAGTATAAACTGTATAGTACATTTTGTGGTACTGTAAATTTTACAAGTACAGTGTCAACAGCATTTTTCGAAGAGCAATGTCTTCCTCAAATACTTTCAACATTAGTTTTTACGTAAGTTTTCTATTGTACATGTTCATCAAGAGACAAAGGTAATTCGCATGTTTATTTTTTCCCAGTTCTATAGGTGTTGGTGCAGTACAAGCTAATATGGCGGTATTTGGTGCAGAACAAATGCGAGAACAAAAAGCAACAAGAAAGTATTTCGATAAATATTATGCTGCAATTAACACAGGTGGTCTTGTTGCATTCGCTTTTATTGCTTATGCACAACAAAATGATAGTTATTTCATTGGTTACATCGTTCCGACAGCACTGTTAATACTAGCCTTAGTATTATTCTTGATTGGTTATACGTTTTACATTCATATTCAACCACATGATTCAGTTGTAACTAATTTTATTCCGGTTCTTGTAAATGCTTTTCAAATGTGGAGAAAACATTATCAAAATACACAAATAAACAATAGAAATCGAAGATCTTCTAATTCTTCGGCGTCCTTAAGTTACCCTTTTCAAACTAGTGATCAAATATCGTCAACATCTAGTAATCAATCATGGTCATTTGTGGATTATGCAAAAATTTCTAATCAAGGACGATTTATTGATCGTGTTGTAGATGATATTAAATCACTTCGGCGTATTATAGTTGTTTTTCTTCTTTTAATACCCTATTGGCTTGTCTATTTCCAGGTAAACACATGTTCATAGTTGAGAAAAATATATTTCTACTATCTAAATAAACGTTCCAACAAAATCTCTTCATATAGTGGCCGATGGACGTATATTTATTGATAGTCTAACTATTTATTAGTAACAGTTTCTATAATATGAACACAAATTATTTTATAAATCGTGCATAGAAGTACACCAAATCTAATACCTGTTAATTCCAAACCAAGAATTTGATTTGGATTTGGATTGGATTCAGGTTTGGTGCATACCTACTCGTACATTAAACGAGAAGAAGATCGACTGTTGAAAAAAAAGTGAGATAGTCTTGTGCAGTCGGCATGTAATTATAATACGGACATTGATAGCTAGCTAGAGACCTGCGGGGGCCCCCGAACTCCGACTCCGACTCCGACTCCGTCGGAATCGGAGTCGGAGTTAAAAAACGAAAATTTTCGGAGTCGGGGTCGGAGTCGGAGTTAGTGGAATCAAATTTTTCGGAATCGGAGTCGGAGTCAATTTTATTGTCGGGGTTTATCGGAGTCCGATTAACCCCGAAAAATTATAATTATGTGATAAATTTTCGCTATTTCACACGACAATATCCTCATTTTTCATGTTAAGAAGAAAAAAGATGAAATACAACGCTTGGTAATATAGTGAGATTCCACTTCAGGACAAAAAA
>OENT01001688.1:0-34273 GCA_900239685.1 Rotaria macrura | reverse complement strand
AAATTGCTGAAAGAAAAACGAACAATAGTCAACAAAGGAAGAACGAGTAAGAAGATTACTAATTTATTCAAAGAGACAAAAGCTTCTTTATTTGATTGTACTTTCTGCTTCTAGTTGTATTAAGGTTATTGTAAACGCATCCCATGATTTGTTGTTAATTAATATAAGTCACTATGCGTCTGATCTGTACTAAAAGAAATCTCAAATCCATTCTATGTCGTGTTCTTCTTTTTTTTCTACTCGATTGTACGTCATTTCCTTTTCCTTTTCTTTACCTTCTACTTGTCGAAAATTTAATGTTAAATGCAATTTCAACTTTTTTTAAACTGTCAGTTACAACTAAAGCTAATGTGTAATTTATGTGGTTTTTCTTTTTTCTTGTCAAAGGGACGATGTTCGTTCATGACATCGAAGCGTGAGGACGCACCACACACTTCTCTCTATGAAATAAAAGCATTATAATAATAATAAATAGGCGAGCAATGCTTAACATTGTTTCCCTTATAGCATACATGCTATTCAAAGCAATAGAATTAGAGCATACCATCAGTTGGTTGTTGAAAATCGATGAAAGCATAGCCAAGTGATCGTCCTGTAATCATATCACAACAGACACTGATTGATAGAACTGGACCGATACTTGCAAATTTTTCGAAGAGCATAGTCTCGGTGACATCAGGATGAAGATCACCTATTATTTACAATTAGTTAAGATAAAAGACCATAAATTAAAGAATATTTTGAACTTACTAACGCATAATGTGGCCATTGGATGGCTTGAAGCTGCTACTATACCACTGGATGCTGCCATGTTTGATTATTGCCTCAAGTGACGTTGGTTTTCTGTTATTTTTTTGACTGTTATTCTATATTCTTAAAGATAAATTAAAGTCGATGCGAGGAGAGTGTTTGGTGGTGATGGGTGTAAATAAGATGACAACAGAACTCACACACCCACTCCGGCCCACTCTCAGGTTCACTTTTTACGAAGTTACTATGTCATATTTACATCGTTTCACCAGTAAGGAAAAAATTAATGAAAACAGGACACGTGAATAGTTCAAAATCTTCATAATACTTGTTGGGTCTAGTCTCAGAACAACTCCCATATCTGTCAAGGCAAGTTATGTTGACAAAAAGTGTCCTGCAAGTATTTCTTGACTGGTCCAGACGTGCTCGAACCTCGCCATGTCTAGTTGGAGTCTCAATCTATCTCGTCTTGACTAGTTTCTGAAAAAATGTATTGAAAAAAAAGACAAAAGCTAGATTTGAGTATGATACCCGACAGTATATAATAGTGGAAGCGTGTCATCAACCAGAACAGGAATTACCAGTCGACTGATGTTAAGAGAAATATATTCAAAATGGCAGAAAGTAGTTCGTGTATTTGTTTGTTAATTAAAAACTGATCAAGGAGCAGTGATTTGACTGGTCTGAAACGTCTTCCGGGCATTCGATACTTCTCTTAAACAAGCTCGGTTTTTTCGTGTACCGTGTGGGTGTCTTTTCCCAATCTGCAAAAATACTTACACCCTGCTGCATTTAAGCTGCTTAATCTGAGTTCCAATGCAAATGAACGTCTATCTAAGTGGCATTACTTCGAAAATAATTGCCAGAGTTTAAACCAGAGATTTCCAGTAAAATAGGAGTGGCTATTGTGCTACTAATATGTATTTCTAATTAGTTCATGTATTCCATTTTCTCACAATAGTAGGAATAGAGCGGAACGTAGTTATCTATTGTTAACATCAATTATAACACTTACATATAGATGTTTCTATACATGTACATGAATTATATCGGAGAACCACTGAAGATAAATCTTCACATAGAAAACGTTAATACGTAGAAGTGTCTTCTTTTTGTTACTCATTCATATTCGAAACTGAATCAGAAGGTTACTGATAATCTTCTTTGTCTCGCTGAAAATGATAATCAATAAAAAAAAATGGACACATACTTAAACTGAAACCTAATTGTGATAATGGTTGTTCGATAATCAACATACTCACCCACTAACAATCCTGACTGCAAAGGTACGAAAGAGAAAATGAATCTAAATCATTCACGCTCCTTCTTATGTTGAATCTCTGGTGGGAAAAAGTAATTGCGTAGTACACGCGAGAGCAGCAAAGCAGTTGCACAAAAGTTGTTTCAAGTTTTGACATCACATAGGAGGAAACAGAATGGAAGAACACATTCACGTTGCCATACAGAAAAAAAGAAGTATGGATTAAAAATTACTCTTTGTTCTATTCTTTTATGAATCATTACTTATGATTCATTAGTGAAAAGAGGCGATCAGTGCTGTCAAATCATAGAAAAAAGTGTGGTCCCATTTTGATTGCCAAGAGCTTCAGAAACACAGAAACGACACCTGTAGACCAACAGCTTGAATTGCTTTTCTGGGAAAGAAAACAAAATGACAATTGAGTCATTTTTAATATTTTTCCCCAACAACTTTAACGAGAGTAGAAAACGTTTTTCGTTCAGCCGAAAAACGATTAGGAAATCGGGAGAGTCTTACAAGGAGCACTTTTAGTGAAAAAAAACAAATTGCATTAAAATAAAAATCCACGTTGCAGTACAGGCATGCAAAGACACTAATTATGACCTATGCCTGCCGATATTTCTTCTAAATTCAAATTCGAAGAAGTCAATGACGGTCGCTTAACGAAGGAATTCAAGATTAGTGTTTCAATAGGCTGGGTGTGGGTGTTTCAGTTGTTGTAGGGTGTAGGTGTGTGCGTGTTAGCATGTGATTGATGGAATGTGTGTTGTTGAGAAGCGTGGCTGTGGGTGCTTCATCATTTGGTCCACACCCAGGAGAATCATTCCGACAGCCAGATCCGAGGGGCGCCCCGACAACAGCCCTCTCCAATTTGATGAGAATTTCAATAAATCTGATGAATTCCTATAGAAATTCGGGTTGTGGATCGATATTCGGATCCCTAGTATTGTGATCCCATCATATCTTACTGCCGGATCCGATATAACCTGTCAGGAGAACAGGGGGGGGGGGAGAGGGGTTGACCGACCTCTAGTATTGACTCTAGATACTAAATCATGCCCAAATAATAAAATATGAATTTTTCGTCTGATACGTTAGTAGTGCTTCAACCTGGAATACCATCGGGTATTTCCGGTTTGTCGGATCTTGTAAGATCCGAAAGACTTCAGTGTTGGATTCATTCACCTGGGCATCCACATCTTCATAATCCTTTCTTACCGTGTATCATCAATAGAATTTGAACGTAAAGAATACAAGATCCAGGTGGTATAATTCATGCTGATCTAGTCAAATTTGATACGGGTCTGTTTTTTGTATGACTAAAAACTCGAAGTTATGTGTTTTATTTCTTAGGACGCTTCTTTGAGTAAAACCACACCGACACCGAACCGTGTCACATACCCAAGTTTTTGGAGAAGTGCTCACTCCTCCCAGGGAGATGCCGCATCTCACGTGGGGGAAATCACACCCACACTCGAGAGATGCGACCATATGCCATTGGAGATGCATAATCCCCCTTAGATATGCACATCCCCCGCGTGGGATATTACTTCTCCCATGGGAGATGCGGCATCCCCCCCTGGGTGGAGTGAGCACTTCTCCAAAAACTTGGATATGTGACACTGCTGCCCACAACCACACTCACTCCAGTCGGCAATTAATTCGAACATTTGCGTACCGTGAAAGAGTCGAAGTTCCGTCGATTTTGTCAATAAGACTTTCTCCAATGGGACATTTTTCAATGGTTAAATTTCAGGGAACTTTGTTCAGATATGACCAATGGTGTAGGGAATGACAACTTTCTATTCACATTTAAGTTACTTTCTCTTTACGAAATTCCAGCTATTCATGACATCCTCACATGAAAATAAATAAGGGAAACACACATAGAAAATAAATATTCGTTAAGTGGGACAAATGACAAGAAAAAATGGCGTATGGAATGTTAAAAGACGTCAAGGAAAACCTATTAACAAAAAGGATAATAAAAATATGGAAGAAAGTTGTAGAACCGAAATTCAAACACTATTTTATGTACGAAAAACACCAGTTAAATGAAATATTGCTATTTCGATTATAATCTAATTGCTTTTTTCCATTCTTTCCCCAGATTAAAACAGCAGTGCTCACGATACAGATATTGAAACTGAAAGAACTTGAAATAGTGAAATTTACTTCATTTTCTTAAAGTTTTGGATTCCGAAACGTTCTACATTGATAGGTTTTGAATAAGGATATACAGGCCCCTGCAGTTTTGGTTCGAAATCGGATAACATTTTTAATCTATTAATCTCGACTATAGTACCAGTAAATATGATGTAGTTTGAATTCTGATTGCTTATTTTCTATTGATCTCGGTTCTAGCCCAAAGAAAACTATTTTTTTATTTATTCCTTGAATTATGTTCTGATTCATACAATTTCTAAGTTTATTTGCTTCGTATAACAGATTATTCTGGCATCAATCTTAGTTCATGATTTAGAAAAGTTTTTTTTCCTACGCCTACTCTCACTAAAACTTTATCTTTTACTTTTGAACCCTCAAATTTCCTATAATGTTGAAACTCATAGAACCAGGCGCTCATTTTAGGCTACGAAGACCGGTACATAAAATGCGCACGTAGGTACACCAAACATTGACTTTCACTGGATTGTCTTGCATTTCAAGCTTTTTGATAATTGTTTTGTATCCCATATCGGAAACATGTACTCACCACTCTTTTTATCTAAAAGAAAATGATCTCTTTGCTAAAGATGTAATGTTTGTAAATAAGACATATAAGTAATTAGAAAAGGTACAAGATTTTTTTCAAAATGAATCGAATTATTGATACTAGTAATAGCTCGGAATAACAGATTCAGCACATCGAATAAAATGCAACGCCTTTCTTTAGTTCATTCGATGCCTAAAAGTCAAAGAAAAACTTTGAACATACATACCAGAAAATTACCAATATTTTACAATCAATGAATACAATAATCTAGGCATTTCTATAGAGATGTTGATAAGTGGATAATTAACATAGATATCAAAATTTGAATAAGCTTATGGTTTTCTACTTTATACAGTGCGTGGGTCTCTACTACAATACTAAGGATATTATTTGACCAATCCTTTTCGCGTCAATGAATTTGATACCGGTTACCATCGAATCTCACCGACCGGTTGGATTCCTGGAAACGAATTTACTAACTCATATGGCGATTAAAATATATTTAACTAATCAACTACTAAATACTGACTGATGGCAATAATAGAGGCCTGTCAGAGCGGAGTGTTGGATTCTAATTTTAGGTATCCGGATGTCATTTCATTTCTCGGATTCCGATATTTTTTAGGGTGTGAGTGTGTTGGTTGTAGTTGAAAGAAACACTAGCGCTCACGCCGATACCCACGCATATATCTACCCACATCACCCTTTTACATTATTTAGTAGAGGTACTGTGTGCTAGTATCATGTGAAACTCATATTTCCATTGTTTGTAGAAGCTTCAATTGATGGATCATACAATTCCGAAATATTTCAATATACACTAGAGTCATATACTTCCATCCACATTCTCGTTTATATTGAACATTCAAGATGAGTGTTTTTAGTAGCAATAAAAAATCAATTTAAATAGGATTGCACAACACACAAGGATAAGTCTCATTCAAAATATAGCAACTCTAATTTAGTGATAATATTTCTATTGTAATCCATCTCTCTATTTCAACTTCGTCGTATGCGTCATCGTGGTATATATATATATATAAATATAAATGTCTATGTTTGGAAAGTCAGTTACAACTAGAACTCTTGCTCGTTCTTTTCATCACTATCGTTCGTTGTTCATTTTTCCTTTGAAGTCAATAAAACATACTATTGACCTTGAATACGATTATTCTATTAAACCCCTCTATAATAGAAGACCCCTCTCGAGAAAAATTTCGCCCAACGTAATAGAAGACCCCCTTTAATTAATTAATTTTTTGTTAATGAGGGATTTTAATTAGCGTTTTTCCATCGAAATATGCTTGATTCTTAGGGATTTCAGTTAGAAATATTAAGAGAGTGTGTTCATAATGCTAATGACACCCTTAAAATCCGGAAAATCCTGATGGGAATCCTGGAAATAGCCTTAGTTTTCTGGAAAACCTTTTAAATTAAATATTGGAAAAAAATTTGGTTCTTAATAGAAGACCGCCTTGGAAAATTTGTACGCTGGAACATAATAGAAGACCCGGGGTCTTTTTATTGTGGGGGGGGGGGAGGGGGTTACACAATTGTAATACGTGACAGCAACAAATAGTTCTGAATTTTAATTCATCAAGCGTAATTATTTATGTGCATTGATTCGCATGAATGAGGATGAGGATGTTGATATTCTCACATTGTCGAGAGTCATAAGCAATCTCCCACAGACACCCTTGTAAATCTTGAAACCCTATCATTTCTGCCTTTTTCTGTTGTTCGAAATCCATTTTCAAAGATCACGCGATTCAAAGTCATATATTGCATACTAATTGTGATATTTAATGCGGTCTTATCTCCATGCTTTGTTTTTAATGCAGTACATGTACGCAATTCCATTCCAATCAATGACAAACATTTACTGTGTTTGTAACATAATTCGAGAAATACACACCAGTGATGTAGCCACGATGTAGTAGTGTTCATTCTAACTAAATAATTTGTCTATTTATTTGATCTCTATTGGAATCCGAGGTACTCACTCCTTTCTGTATATCGATACAGAATCTACTACAAGTCTAAGTCCTAAATTGAGAGTGACTTATTGTGAAGTATTGTGTGTTACAAGATAGTATGTGAAAAAGGAACAAAAAATTGGTCAAAAATCAAAGAATTATTCATCAGGTGTTGATGTTAATAAATTGTCAAAGTTCATGCGAGACTCTGGTGGTTTCCAATCTGGCGTACGGTCAGGTGGTGGCATATAATCACCCCCTGTACGAAAAGAAATTTTGACGAATTTGTTCTCGGGCACAGCGATCTGAAATATCACTATAAAATAAATGATTGACTTAATATTAAGTGATTAATTGTACCTTAAAATCATGAATCATGCCACAAGCTGCAACGTGACGAACACTGACTGGTTTCAAATCACAATTGGTGGGGACGGATGGAAACGTTTTCCGAATTTCACTATCAATAGACTTCTTATACTAAAACATTAAGCCCCCCCCTCATAAGTCGATTTTCGTCAAAAAAAGTCCAAATCGGCTGAAATTTTCCGGATATGTTAGGACTGGAGCGGCTCGCCTACGATAAAAATTTCAGCCCGAAATATGCAAGTTAAAGGAAGTTATAAAGTGAACACTGGTTAAAAATGACCCATTTTCCATCCTAGTTATTTTGCCTTCAACTATGTTTTTTTGAAAAATGTTTTTTACCATTCGATAGAGCACGCAAAGACGCAGGGTATCTCGTGCTCCGATTTTCGAAAAAGCTTTTTTTATGCCCAAAAACGTTTCCACAACTCAAAGTCCTTGAAAAAAGGCCAAAAAACTGCAAGTGAATTTTGTAAGCGATCTTTTTTGGACATAAAAAAAGCTTTTTCAAAAATCGGAGCACGAGATGCCCTGCGTCTTTGCATGCTCTATCGAATGGTAAAAATTAATATCCGAAAAACCATAGTTGAAGGCAAAATAACTAGGATGGAAAATGGAAAAACATGATTTTGAGAGAAAGAAAAACATTTTTTTGAAAACTTTTTGCTGTTTTTTTAAATTTTCTCAATTTTCACGCGAGTTTTGAAGAAATTGACCTAACTCGTCGTACGTAACTTTTAATTCTGCACACGCTGAGCGCTTCATTCATTTTTAATTAATTAATTAATTAATCAGTAATTAGAGATCAAAGACCTAATTTTAAAAAAAACTTTTTTGACAAAGAGGACCTCTCAAAGATCACTAAAAATCTCGGTCAAGAAATGGTCTTTGGATAAAAAACTATAGTGATTCTGAAAGAGCAGATCATGGGCTATCACCTCATGGTTTTATCTCAATTTTCATTTTCTTGACGATAATGGACTTTTTTTGAGGGGGGGGGGGGGCTTAATGTACCAGTAGCGAAAGTACATGAAAAAGGATGCATGTACTGATTTACCTTGTTGAACAATTCCATGTCTTTATCAGTTACCGAATTATAGCAAAATCTTGGATCGGCCATCGGAATTATTGTTTTTATCGAATATTCAAAGTAAATGAATCAATGTTCCTACATTTATATAGACACGAGCCGGTTCTTCTTTCATTCTTCCCCAATAACACTCTTGTCGTCGTTTTTACTTGTGTAGTCGCACGCAAACTTAAATAATAATACACTTTTACTCAATAATACCATCAGCTTAACCTTGAGAAACCACACGTGCCTACTATTTTTCTAATCATGTGCATGAATAAGTATTGCAAACATATTTCTCTGTTGCATTAGCCAACGTTCTTCTGATTGGATTTACTCACTCTCTACGTACGAATAAACAATAGAAAGCACTAATTTCGAACGTAATGTTATACAAATCATCGAAATAGAAAATGTCCAACAGAAAAATATGAAAAAAACACCAATAATAAAAATATCGACAATGCAGAATTGTGATTTAGACAGCTGGAAATTTTCCAATATCATTTATTCGCTCAGTTTACTCAATGACTCAGAGAAGATGCAGACTTCTGAATTTATATTGAGTGCAAGAATCGATAACAATATTCGTGTATTTTCAATTCAAATATATTGCAAAAACCACTGTCAGCAGGATCCGGATGGAATTAAAATGTAAAACACGATCTAACTATTATTCCCAACACCCTAAAATATGGTTGTTTTCAAAGTATATGGGAGCCTATTTCTTCATCATTTAGTATAAAACTTCAGCAAGAAAATACTTCATATACATTCGAAATATTTCTCAGTAATACATGATCTCCAACAGTGAGTAGATACACAATAATAAATTTGTTTTTTATTTTTAATGCCTTTTGCAACGAAGAAAGACAGTCTTTTCGAGTATTCTTCGGCAATGATTCAAATATTTTTCAAATGAGTTGAAAGAATTTTACGCAAAGATGTTTGAAACAGCGGACATATAGGCTCTCCAATTTAGAAAAAGTTTAGTTTACCTCAATCCTGGCTACTTCAGTGTATCCATTGTTAAAATTTGTCTTGTGTGTATGTAGTTTACATAAAATAAGAGAGCAAGCTCGACGCGTAAAAATGGAAACATTAATCGAGGCTTGGCGAAAGTAAGAAAAATAATTACATCCATATGTACAGCGACAGATCGTTGATTAATAAGGGGAAAGATCGAACAAGATCTTTATGAGTCATATTTGTTCTCATGTACAAAGTAAACCTTTTTCGACATTTTGTAGAGTTGAGAAATTTTTCTTCCATATTTTGTGTATCAATGTTTATCCTTCGAATAATTTGCTTCGTACTGTGTCATAAGAGTGTGCGTTTGGGTTTCAGTGAACAAAACATCAACACACCTATAAAGGAGCCTAGTTAAGATACAATTAATTGAACCTACGTTAGAACTAAAATATAAATGCTTGAATCTGATCTTAGCTACTCGTCCTAGTTTCGATGCAGTGTATCATTTGAGTATGTCAGTTGTTGACATCGAACATTCGATTTAGTTGATAAATGTAAATGCAAACATCCATGTGGAAACTATCCAATCTTTTGTGATAACATCATGCCATTTACCTTCTATACTCTAAAAAAAATAGGTTTTTTACCGAACTTAAAAAGGATCTTCCCGTGGGCACACCGGAAGAACTTTTTTGGGTTTAGTATAGAACTTTATAAGGTTTTGTTTTTATGCTGGAAAAACTTTCTGGTTTCCTAAATCTTGAAAAGGTTTTGTTGCTTTAATACGAAACCTTTTAAAGTTCTATACTGAACCCAAAAACGTTCTTCCAGTGTGCTCGCTGGAAGATCCTTTTTAAGTTCCGTAAAAAACCGATTTTTTTAGAGTGTAATCCATTGTACTATATTGTAAACAGAATACAGAAAAATATTCTTTTGTTAAGTATTCGACATCCTCATTTTTATTTGTTTTTGCATCGTACCAGTCTGTAATTCTTTTCTATTGAAAACGCAAATGTGCTACTTTATTCTTTGAGTTCAAAAAGTAGACTTTAACTTGATTAGGAGAAACAATATTCGACACATCATGAGACATCCAATTGAAATATGAAAATCACACTATTCATAAAAAATAATTCAATAAACAGAACATAAATAATTATATGATTGATTTCTCATATAATGTATACTGCCGACATAGATAAATTTTCTATCAAACTTAGGTTCTCTATCTCAACAATATTTTCTGTGAAAAGTAGCAATTTTCGAAAAAAATAAAGCCAGTTACTTTATTTTACTTCAATTAAATAATCGATAAATCGACTTATAACATGCTTTTATCAACACTACTAGCATCGGTCTTTGTGTTGCTGATATCTGTGAAAATAGTAATATTGACCCTATAGTTTGCGTCTCTAATAGCGAAGGAAATTTTTCCATGGTTTTTGTTCGACTTCGGAAGCAGTCATTTTTCATTTGATTGAAAATATTTCAATATTTACATAATCTTGAATGTTGCTCTTTTCAACGATCTGCCGTTTTTAGTAGCAATTTCCCTTATAACGACGCTCTATGGAATGGTAAGCAAAAATTTACTTTTCCAGAAAAACTTGAAAAAAATAGTTTTCTGTTTCAAAAAACGGAAAAGATCTCAGTAACATTTTTATGAGGCATGCCGAATTTCATCATCATTCAAAAGGTCATAAGGAACTCATGTCACCTTATAGTGAGATATCTAAATTGAAATGAAGACGTCTAAAATTTGTTTTTAAAGTGTCTCTAATAACGACGCCTCTACAAAAATTTATTTGGAACACAGCACAAAGTGTAGATTCATTGCCAATTTGACAGCTTAATGATCACTGATGGTTTTTCTTGAATCTACTCCGGGCTTGGCAAAAACGCAATGTTTTGGTGTCTAAGGTACCCACAAGATGTTTGAGAAAAATATTTTGCTTTTGTTTTATTTGTGATCTTCATTGATTAGTAGAACAGAATGTGCTGAAGTCAAATGTAACACCTGTTTCAAAATCATTTGGATAGTTATAGAAGCATCTGGGTGTGCGTGTGTCTAAGGTATTGGTATGAGTATTTCTTTCATCCTTGTGCACTCTCATGGCTATGCAGCAACTTACCCATATCCTCAAGAATTGACGTATCTTTTGAAAAAAGTATACAGTATCCGCTGGAAATGGGGCTCTTCATAATGAGCATCTCCTTATTCGCAGAAACTGGTGTGGGTGGAGCCTACAAGTGCACCTCTGTTGTTCTCGTTGAAAACACATTAACATATAGCTTTGCCGTAGACCTCGTACTTGGACAGATTTTTGCAGAGAAGATATCATTTATTTTCAGCAATCGATCAGCGAGCTGCGTCTGGATAGATTGTGAGTATAAATTTCAGCCTTTCATTTGACCACATCAAGAAGGTATCTAGGAGAAGAATCGAAACTACATGCTTGCCTACGTAACTATTATACTAAGTAATTCGAAAATCCTAAGGAATTTTGCTTTTATGCTGTTATTACATGACGAATTGTACTCTTCATCGCACTAGAAATGCACCTGGGTTACAGTCACAAATCCAGAAAAACTAGAGAAAATCTAATCAGTGTGTCTGTTCTGGAACTAAAACGTTTGCTTGTCTGTTTGGTAAGCAGCTAGGTACCTGTCTCATTGTTAGATGAATTGATGCACAATTATAGTGACCCGAAAAATGAATCACACTTGAAAATTGACAGATTAATAACAAAATAGATGAAATCAATATTTAGTGTATTGAAAAATATCGCACGAAAATGCGCAGCATCTTTTAATGATATTAATGGCTCACTGATGTATAGTTTTAACGGGTACGTCAATCATCTTTACAGAAACGAATAAGTGTTTGAAGTTCTATTTCTTACGCTCATATGCTCTCAGGGTTATTTTTTCTATCTATTTCTGATATTATTAAATCATGTCAATGGTAAAATCGTCAAAAAACAAGGGTAAATTATTACTCGATGACTATCATTATCGTCCTGAAAATAAATGTCTAGTCATTTGGCGTTGTTGTAGAAATAATTGTGCTGGTCGTGTATGCTTTGATGGAGTAGAAAATATTAAAGTTACGGATTATTTTCACCCACTGAATCCTGAAGAAATCATATCAATGCAGTTTCTGTCAACTATTACTGATGGTGCAGCAACATCGCATGATCCACCTCGACTTATTATTCATCAAGCATTATTCAATTCAAATAAAAATAATACTTCAGCTATACCTAATTATTCATCTACACAGCGCACAATCGAATCAAAAAGAGAACAAGATATACTAATACCAACACCTATTTCACTTACTGATATTAATATTCCTGATGAACTAAGAGCGACGAACAATGGTGATAGATTTTTTATTATATGACAGCTGAGATTCTAGTAATAGAATTATTATATTAGTAGCTCATGAAGATCTTGATAAATTCTCAAACTCGGAGCATTCGTACTGCGACGGCACGTTTAATAATCATTATTAGTTCTTAGAATATCTTTTGTGCACGATTTTCCTCTTCTTTTATAGCTTGCTCCTTAATTATATTATCAGTTGTACACTGTTCATGGATACTTATGTGGATGATCATTACCATTGGTGTATTGCTACATTGCAGGAAAGGATGAAGATATTTATTCTGAAATGTTTGATACCATCCTTAAAAATTTATCTCAACTTCCAAAATCAATAACTTTTGATTTTGAAAAAGATGTTGCGAATGTTGTAAAACAACAATTTATTAGTTTTTGTCTCTATCATTTTAAAAAAGCTCTATGGGAACAAATACAAGCCACCATCGATACATTTGATCATCAACATTATAATGTTAAATAATCCTGTTGACATTTTATCTTGATATTTTAGACACGTGGCTTAGAACAATCGTTTATTGGAAATCATGGAGTTCGGAATTATATGAAAAATTTCGGATGTTTAACATTCATACCTGAACAATCTGCAATTGCTGAATTTGAACGATTATAAACTGATCATGCAGAATCAATCAATGGTAAAAAATATTTTTTTTTAATTATGCAAAACAATGATGATCTACTTCTACAACTATTGCAGATTTCATCTATTACCTTGAACATAATTTTATAGGACGACCAATGCACAATAATCGCCCCTGTCAACCTCCTTATTTTATTTCTGTGTGGAATTGTTGTTCACGTTTAGATCAACAACTACCAAGGGCTAACATCTCAAGTGAAGGTTGACACCAAGCTCTTTAAATATATGAATTCATGGAATCATTTCTTCATAAAATATCTTTCAATTGGCTGTTTAGCATTCTACACGATCACACCCAACAATTTATGAATCATTGAATGATTTGAAAATGGAACAACATGCACCATCGATCATGACTGAAAAATTACAAAAATTAGTTCCTTCGTTTCATCTAATAACAAGAGACATGTAATTTAAATGAGCAAGGGCTCTTTTTCATTCTTGATACACATGTTAAATTTTTTAAAATAAAATAATTTTCTTGTAATCTGTAACTCTTTAAAGTGAGGCTCAAATGTCGAGGGCTCAACTGTCTGTGTATCAACAATTACGCCGGAAAGAATTGGAAAACTGAACAAACAATGAAACGGTTAGCTGTAAAAATCAGTAAAAGAAACTTATTCATGTTCTAGGATCACACTTCTGAAGCTGATTCTCACAGAAGATTAGTCAAGCTGATCAAATTATAAATAAGTTTGTTTGATTCTTGCAGCGGAGAACATAATGAATTGTATGCCAAATATGTCAGTCATAAATAATCATATGCGCGTTGATTATTCCTATTTTCTCCGCTCTTTTTTTCTTTTCTCTTCTAAATGTGCTTACTTACTAACATAAATTGTCTTCTTGTTTTCTGCCTGTTCCTTCTTCATGTTCTCTTCTCTCTAAAAAAATAACCGTTTCCCAGAAAACCAACGCAAAAAGGTTTGTGAGGTTCGGAAACCCATTTCTTACTCTCGGGAACTGTTTCAAGGGTTTCCGAAAGCTCGGGAACCCATTTTTACCATCAGAAACTCTTAAAAGGTTTCCGATAGTAACAAACTCGTAAACCGAAAAAGGTTCCCGAAGCTCTGAAACGCTTGGAAGGGTATGCGAGGCTCGGAAACCTTTTTCGGTTTACGATTTTGTTACTATCGGAAACCTTTTAAGAGTTTCTGATGGTAAAAAATGGGTTTCCGAGCTTTCGGAAACCCTTGAAACAGTTCCCGAGAGTAAGAGAAGGGTTTCCGAGCCTCGCAAACCTTTTTGCGTTGGTTTTCTGGGAAACGGTTATTTTTTAGAGAGTTCTCTGCGTAGTATTCCTAGTTGGCTTTATTCTCTTCTTCCCAACCTTTTACTATATATATATATATTTTATTTTTTTATTTTTCTCTTCTCTTCAACTTAGTACCTTTACATGTCTCTGCCTAACACCTCTCCTGAACACAACCGATGTTCTAAAGGCCTTCGGGCACTAATAAATGTTATTTTGTCTCCTCAAGAAACCAAAAAGAAAAGAAAAATATTTGACGAGCACAATAAAATTACTAAAGCGAGACCTTACAGGCTTTTACTTTGCTCCTCGTATTGACATCAAGTATGAGTCAAATTCATTTTTCTTCTGGAGTCATTCAACTCGTCGCTATAGACCCATCTCGCCTATCCTCTGAGATATTTCTCTTGCGTTTCTTATCTTCCCCGCTTGCACAAAAACATCCGTCACGCTCTACCAACACCAAAGTACGAAAAATCAAATTGGCAGAAGACATCTAGGAAATGCGTCATATTCCCATGACTCATTTCTACGTCTCATTAACTCTGCGTTACATAAGTTAGTTGGAAATTTATTTCTCAATTCAGACTATGGAACGATGGGAAAAATCAATGACCGTCAATAGCTATTTAATGACAGAAAATATTTATTTGATCTCTAAACCTACTTCGCAATGCCATCATCACTTACTCACACCATTAAGCTGGAAGACATTTGGATGGGTGATCATTTATACATTTGGCGGCCGCCATTTCTTCATCAGCATCATGGCACTGTCATTTTTGTCGATTCGAACGACGTCGACGAGTCAAAAGTTCTCGAATTCAATACCTACGACGGCAGTCACAAGTTATCCCGTGCTCGCATACAAACGGTCACACTCAAACAGTTTCGAAGATCGTCGCTATTGAAGCGCGTTGTCTACGAATCGAAATATGCTCGTTTCAAGTTTGCAGGCACTGCATACAAATGTCCTTCGCTCACACCCGAAAAGGTTGTTGACAATGCCCAACTGATACTCGAGTACATTGAGTACAATGCGCCTCTCATCACTCCGAATAATCCTAAACTATCATCAGAAATGAAATATAATCTGATTTTGGCCAATTGCGAATGTCTCGCATTCTGGTGCAAGACAGGCATGTGGTACAGTGAGCAAATTGAGAAAGTAGCTGATTGGGTAGGCAACTCATTGATGGCGTTCCTCAAAAGTATAGTTTCATACTTGACGGCCCATCATATATTGGTGATGTTTGGTCAGAATCAATTGGTACAATTGACAGGGTCAATATTCCCGATTTTGCGTGTTGAATTCGTCTCATTGCTTTTTAACGAAGGTATTGCTACTGCAATTGCTATTGTAGTTATAGAATTTCTTAAAAGTATTTTTCGCTATCAACAATACAAACACGGGCAAATGACAAGTGATGAATTTTGGAATAAGACAATCGTGAGTCTGGTACGAGGATTCACCGTTGGGTTCTTTTCTTTTGCCATTCAAGCACTTCTCACATCTATTACATTTGGCTCAGCAGGAGTATGCCCTTGGATTGGTGGTTTTATCGGCAGTCTCTTTGGATCGTTGGTGGGCAACATTGTCGGCCATTTAGTCGTCAATGGGGTAGTTCATTTGCACCACAAAATGTTTATTGATAAAAATATGCAAGATAGTTCTTCTGTATTAGCTACTTCAGACGTTATGTCTTGGCATGATATGACAGAATAACGTTCTTTTTCATTTTGTCTCATTTTATTTCATCTGTGACTAGGGATCGATTGCATTAGAAAATATCTAGGGATTTATCGATCTTGCCGAATATAAATTGGCCATTATTCAAATTTGAATACAGTTTTACCCGGATTTAAGCAGCTATTTCTAGGTTTTTATTTCATTTTCAAGCGTTTTTTTAAATAAGATACATAGGAAGATATTTCGAACATCATGACAGAGATTAAATTATACCTTCCTAACGGTGTTAATATAATACAGTTTGTATCTATTTAATTGCTTATATCATTCAACCGAATCTTACTAGACTTTTCAAGACGCTGTTTTCTTGCCTTCGTTTGTTTCCATATTCTTAGACTATTCCTATATTCAGGTGTTTTCAAGATAAATATACTTAAGAAGGTGTCTCAATCACATATCACAATAAGTTGAATGGATATTTTTGTGGTTGTTGTAAATACAATTTAGATGTTATTAACTTGTAAATATAGCCCATTGGATGTCAGTATATATTTCTAGACTAGGGTGCTGGTGTGAGTGTGAGTGTCGATTTTGATGCAGGTTAGGAATAGAACCACCCCACATCCACACCCTCAACAACGGGCTGTCTACACGTCAGATCACCACAATCATTGTGTGATGAAATGGAACAAATGTGCAGCAGAAGGAATTTTCGTTGCTAGAAGCCATGTAAATGAAAGTGATCTGAAAAAAATGTATTTTCCTGACGGACTGTTCGTCAATGCGTTATGTACCATCTATGTAGGAGACTCGCGGAGTCATCGTATAATACGCTGACCTAAAGGAGTGACACAAGGTACAGTCATTGTAGGTAGAAATGACGATGGACATGGAAAAAATCAGTTGATTTTCTCCAGAGGTTTGTCCTTAGACCATCATCGTAACCTCTATGTTGTTGATTGTGACAATCATCGAGTGCAAAGATTTTCAATAAAATAGACTTATAAACGTTGTCATTTTTTTGTGCTTCTCTGAAATAAACATCTTAGAATCGATTTTACTTTTAATATATTAGTGTGCGCGCGTGTGTGTGCGACGAAGACTCATCCTGATGGTGCCGTGGCGAGCTGAAATCTCGTGCACCCATGTATCATACCCATATAAGTCACATCGCGAGGCGTGTCAATAAATTCGGTGAGAATATACTCATGTGATATGAACACTAAGACACATCCCGGCCGAGCTTTTTCAGGCCCACACGAGGAGTTACAATCGATATGACTCACCCATGTCGCTTTGTACCAAGTATCACTCTACGCTTAGGCCTATTTCTATTCCATATTTTTCTTACAATGGAAAGTTTCATAGAGTAACTTATAGAGATCGGACAGATTCATTTCAAATTAAATCTGCCACCGCTAAAGTACCAAATTTAAAATCTTACACGCCAAAACTTACCAATAGCAAGTTACCTAAGTGTGTGGGTATGGTTAAGTTACTCGAACAACCACGCTAACTCCATACACTTAGAGCCACACCCAAACCAAAAATAAACGCTACCACTTGACTCATCATGGTCGGTTACCTATGTCTGAATTCGTTTGAGTGCCATTAGAATTAATATGTCCGACTTTGGTGTCCGTCGAAAACATGGGAATTTCTCCTGAATAGAAGAAGCAAGCGAGCTCATAATTGCGCAGATCGAAACAATAAGTTTCTCTATTCAATGTTCAAATGGAAGATTACATTAAGGTGGAAAATGCTTTCAGAATAACGATCATACTCTTTCATTCAAAAATTAAGCTTTTGTGCTCTATCCAAACATAACAGCTCAAAACAGTGATTATAAACTTTATTCTTAAGAAAAAATAATTAGATCATTTGATTCAAACACAGTGGATATGTTCAAAATGTTGCATTTCGGTGTTATTTATGGGACACACTGTTGTCGAATGGGTAAAGCAAGAAAAAATATGCATTTTCAGTTTTACGATAACGTTTTCTTGAAAAATAAACGTACATTCGAAGTATCAGAGAGAAATTGCAACAGTTCATGTATAGGACGAAGTTTCTGAAACTTCTTGGTGACCCCATTGAACTCAGTATCAAAATACGGGTTCTAACGAGTACTTTCATCTCATCTGCAATTCGACTTGATTGCAAAGAAAAAAGTGAATTAGGCCGTATTGTTGTCTTATACGTCCCCGTCCTTAGATACGAAGATCTACAAACCGTCTTCAAACGGCATCTTTCTATCGGCTCTATGATATGTAGCTTTCGACAGGTGCTGTTCTGTTACTTAGATTAGAAACGTGAATTTGATTATCATATACCTGCTTTATTCATTCATCATTATCTTTCTTTCACTCTGTGCGCGCATAGATATCGACAAAGTGTTTTCACTTCTTTTCTATGCATCCTAAATGAAGACCTACAACAGATAAGTTAAAAGTAACTTTTACTATTCTCGCCACATCTCCTTGCAAGCCAAGCCTAAATCCTGCTGCATCCTTAGAAAATCATGGAAGAATCGTTTAGGATCCTGAATATCCGGGATACTCCTTACGACTCTAGCAGGATATCTGCTCTAGAACCATCGCCAGAGTCACTTAGTATGTTCGCTAAGCGTCCTAGCAGTTTTCTTCTATTATGGTACTGGTGGAATTTGTACACTGGGCTTCTTGCTGAGGTTATCCACTCTCCCACTCCGAGTCCTATATGGACATTTGTTCCATATTAAATAGAAAATAAGTACGATGATTTCAAAGGGAATTTCGGTCACGATTGTATACAAGAATCATCATACTCTATTAAGAATCTTGGAATTTCTATTCCAGTTCTGAGGCTGCTGGGATCAGGGTGCTGCTAGGAATTGCCTTGTGTTCCCGAAAAAAACAACTTGATTCCGAAAGAAACGTATAGCCGCTAAGTGCTCAGGATCCCGAACTCTTTTCAATGATCTTGAACCCACTTATGGACGTGTCACGTCCATCCTCAATTAAATCCAGTTTAATCCTCACGGAAGAAACTTGTCACGATCCTAAGCAGAAATTTCTTGCAAATTCTATCAAAATTCTTACCACAGAAAGCTGTCAATATTCTTCATGAACTATCTACAAAAATTCTTTCAAGGTTCCTTGAACATACATCGTGTCAGGGTCGTCAACAGGATCGTGTGGTGTGCGTGTCAAAAGCGATAGCCATACCCACAACTACACTAGGAATCAGTTTCTACATCTGAATAAAAAAGTGGCTTTACTTTTTTCAATAATTTTTTAATGCTAGCAGTTAAAAAATTCATCAAAAAATGATCTTAATGATTTATAGGTGAGATTTGTTCAGCAAATTTTGAATCAGATAGAACCATCAATATTTTCTAGAGAAATCTCTCAAAACAAAAAGTATATTTCGGATGAGATTACTTGGTAGATGAAGCTAACGGAAATATAGACTAAAAATCATTTGGTTCAGTTTTCTTTGTGTTCTTTAACTGCACATAGTAATATTGCCTGAAGATTTCCATAAAGGGCCGGATCTGGGAAGCCTAATATAATCACTATCCGATAGAGAATTGAAAAGTGCCAACATCTGAGATATTCTCTCATCGAAGCTTATCGTTGCTATCTAATGGAGGGGCTATGATTAGAAGAAAATGACATGTTTTCTTACTTTTTGACTTGAAAGTGCCTTTCGCCTTGAGAAATACTGGTTTAATGTAGTTTTTGATTATGTTTGGAAAGCCAATTCATTTTTTAGCAGACGTGTATGGCATCGAGTATAAGCGAACCATATCATGCGATCCATGTCTGGTGTTTCTTTATATAACTCACTTACATCATTCCACAACATAACTCAATTTTCTCATTAAAAATCAACTTTAAAAAATGTGTGACCCGATATTTTTAGTTAGCATGCGATTATAATGCGGATTTTGTGTTTGTCTTTGAAATTTGAAAATATCCATTTTCTATGTGCCATAGAAGTAGATCACACGGACTAAAATCTTTTTGGGAAAATCGAAAGTGATATTTTCATCCAACTAAAGCAGCTCTCGTATTCAAAATACGACGCTAATTCCGGAGATTTGTATGAATTTCAAACGAATTGTGTCCAAAAACCATCTTATCTATCTGCCTTCTCTAAGATGTCACAAAGAATAACATTGCCGAAATTAATATTTGGCACTACTGGACTTGGAAATATGTATGTGGAGCTTGAAGATAAAATTAAACTTGCAGTTGTTAGAGCATTTTTGGAACATAGTTCAATACAGAAGCCGGTTGTATTTGACTGTGCTGGAAAATATGGAGCTGGATTAGCTTTAGAAACATTGGGCAGTTGTCTGAAAATGTTAAATGTAAAGCCAGAGGATGTGTTAATCAGTAATAAACTTGGCTGGTATAGAAGTCATGAACTTCAAAATGGTGCAGAACCTACATTTGAACCGGGAGTATGGCGTAATTTGAAGTATGATGCAATACAGAAGATCAACTACCAAGGTATACTTGAATGCTATGAACAAGGCAACCAATTGTTAAATGGTTACAAGGCTGAACTTGTAGCTGTACATGATCCCGATGAGTATGTAGCTGGGGCACAAAGTAAGTTAGAAGAGGAGCAACGTTACACAGATATTATCGAAGCTTATCGTGCACTTTCGGAGTTGAAGGATCGAGATGAAGTCAAAGCCATCGGCATAGGGTCAAAGGATTGGAGAATGATACAACGTATTGTAAATGATGTTCATTTAGATTGGGTAATGTTTGCTAATAGTATGACTGTATACAGTCATCCCCGAGAATTAGTTACTTTTATGGAAGAACTGCAACACCGTGGAACAATTATTATCAACTCAGCACTGTTTAATGGCGGCTTTTTAATTGGCCAAGATTATTTCAATTATAGATTGATGAATCCTTTGCATGATCAACAGCTGTATCAGTGGCGTACAGATTTTTTTAAACTATGTGATAAATACGGAATCAAACCGGCTCAAGTATGCATTCTATTTGGACTGAATGCACCGGGAGTCACGAGTATTGCCTTAAGTACTACAAATGTGAACCGTGTTAAAGAGAATATAGATATGGTACTGGCCGAAAATTCCATTATACCGCTAGATTTTTGGAACGAAATGAAAGCATATGGATTGATTGACAAAAACTACACTTATTTCTAAAGTTCACTGCTACATTGTATTACTTTATCGTAACATACATAAGCTATCCTAGTTATCGTTCTCTTTCTATCTTTTATATACTCTTCTGTCTTCTTCTTCGAGTTGTCATCTATTTTTTTGTTTACGTTTTATATTTTATATTTTATTACAGTTGATCGATATTTTTAGAATTACCGAAGAAAAAGAATGTACTCTTTTCTCTGCTTGTTTGCGCCGCTCCCTATCCCGATATGAATACTTCATTTATTACTAATAAATTCATCGTAATTTCGATCCAACTGATGCATATAGCTAAGAATTGAAATTCGGCTGCATGTCTTTTAACTACTTAAGTTTTGATTGATCTTTGAATTGCTAAGACATAATTAAATCAAAATATTTCTAGAACGTATTTAGAATATGAAAACAATAGTCGGCATATCATTCCATCGTTTTGCTTTGTGAAGAACAAACGCATTTCTTTATCAGTTACATTCCTTTTTGAGTCATATTCTCTATGTCTCTGAGCGAGCGATGATGAGGGAAGAAATCAATAACTATCCTAATAAAAATCATTTTACAGTAAATGAACATCATGACCAATAGCAAGGTGTTACACCGAGTGCTTAAGTGAAGCAGATATTTATGTTCCTATTCGAATGCTTAGAGGCAGCACTCAATATGCACATATTTATGCACAAAAAACTAATCGAATCAGCAACAACAGTTGATTCAATCGACGAAAGCCGATAATCTGTAAATAATGGAAGGTTCGACGTGAACATGTTTGTAGAGGATTCCAACATAGTACACAAAATTTCACTCCAGTTGCTCAAAAAGAAACCAGTACGTAACCTCAAAAGCATTCATTAGCACCGTTGTCAGACAAGAACAGCATCGACAAATATCAAATGAAAATAAAGCAAACCCTAAAGGTATTTCTTTCGATCAGTCGAAGCACGCTTTTCTATCCAAACTACCATGTTTTCATAAACGATTGGTCACTGACACAGATCGGAATAAAATTCCATCAGCTTTACATGGGGCTAATTTTATATTTAAAGAACTACAAACAAATGGAGTTCTAATCAATCGATTCAAATCGATTGGATGGATAGGTAGAAAAATGAAAATTGGGTTTTCATAAAAACGACATTGTTGTTTTTGTCACGACCGATGAGTGGCCGTCAACGATTAATAGAATAGATAATGATGTTATTAAGCTGAAATTTATTCCAGATTCTTTCGGTCCAGTCATTCGATATATGCCATTCAAAAGACCCAGTCCGGTTTCATTTGCGTTGGTGAATGGCTACACAATAGTGCATTGTATTGTAGAGCAGCTCACGATACGGCGGATTGTGGTACTAGGAATCCAGTTTTCAAAAATTTGCAACATTTTTATGATTCATATACGAGTTTCGGAACATTAATTTCCTTATCGAAAATGTGATCCATTATCAACTTGGATACAACTCTGTGTAGATATTTCATTTATGTAGAGCCCTTTTCATAGACTGGGTGTGGACTTGAGAAATAATAATAGATTCATACAAGCCCACACCCACACCCTTATTTTGAAAATTGAAATTTCAAAAAGTCGTTTTTCTTTGTGTTCTTTAGAAAGGACAAGCTTACTTTGTGATGGTACTGTGCAAATCCAACTTCATGATCTCAAATTTTTGATGACATAATCAAATGTACCAAGTCAATAGTCTTTGAAAAAATTCTGGCTATCTTCTACCGCATTGATCCCGACAAATCCAGTCGTAACGATTAACTAATCTTGAGTCTAAAATATCAGAAGAGTATTTTATGGTATAATACATCTAATTTCCTTGAGATTGTATAAAGTTTACAAGTAATTGTTATCAATAGGGAAACCATGGCTGCTTTATTTGAAAAGAAAAAAAAAGACAAACAGCTCGATGCTGCTAAACTAAACTAAACTATATCACACGACAATTTTGGTAACTACAGTTATAATTTGCAGCCACTTCTTGAAAGAAACTCTCCTTAACCCAGTTTGAAGAATCTATATCAGTATTGCACGTAGGTGCCACTTGCATTACACTTCCATAGTAAAGGCGTATGCAACACTCTTCTCTGTTGCCCGTCTTTACACCAGTATCTCCCAAGAAAGAGAGCTGTTATGGTTTGCTTTTGTTATATTTAAAAAGAGCCAAATTAGGATGACCATTTTCACATTCGTAACTCGTTGTTAATACTTTGTATGTGGCGTAGACAGCTAGTAGAAAGAAAATAATCAGTGTTTTATATTGAGTCATACGTTTATATTTCCATTTCCTCATTATTCAGAAAACTAATTGATTAGACTATCGATAACGAATGAAGTCATTTATTTGTCCTCAGCATTAGTCTTCTCTTATTTAATTCTAATCTATGACAGAGAAGGTTTCGATACTTATGAATCTTTTCTGGATGGAATGCTACCAGTGAGCTTCTACATGAATAAACGACTTCGAAGTGACCGCTTATCATAAATTGGTACTCTTTGAAAAAATCTTTAATAGTAGAAAGTGAAACAAAAGAGCGGGTTGTTTGCAATATTTCTATGTAAACTCTTACTGAATGTATTCAAAATCTTATTCATACAATGAAAATGAAATTATGAATGAGCACATCGAAAATATTATTTATTATTTAAAAGAGTAGCATGGCGATTTTCAATAAATTCACTAGCAAATTGATACTAAATCTTCAAAAGCTCGAACTACATTTTTTACTCTTATCCTAATTAAAGTCAAAGCAAACAATTATAGATAAGATACAAGCAACTATCAAGAGTATATATAGAAGAGACTTTTATAATGGTAGAAAATGTTGTTGAAAGGTCCAAAAACAGAGAAATCTAAAAAAACTGGTTTGATAGAGAGGTTGCGAAAAGAAAGATTACCTCAAAATCTGCGAATGACGAGAAAAAAATGCATACTAACTCGAACGCAGTTGATCAATATTATATAACTGTCACCACTCTCAACAGACTAAATGCTAATGGGTAGGATGCAACGTAAGAACCAGCTGTCAAATCGATGAAAATATGAATAATCTACGGTGATACTCAATGTCTTATCACTGCTAATCTCTCTTAGCACATTGGCATCTGAATCATGAAAATACACCATTCGCCATCATAGATTTCGCTGGTGCCCCCAATCTTCACGATGGTGCTTGAAAGTGCCTACATGATCGTACGGGAAGATCGTTCACAGCCATAAACTTCAACTTATTAAATAATCACACCTTCATATACTATGGAGTAACTCATGAGAGCGTGTAGATGTTTGTCCTATCTGTAACTACATCCTAATCCACATCCATACCCTCGACACAAGTCAACAAATAAAACGACTGACGTTGCTCATCTATGGTTCCATAGAATTCTAATGTCAAAGTTTGCGAATAGAAACAATTTCAATCAGGACCATTGGTAAAGTTCTAAGGTAAGGTTTGATATCAAAGCGGTTTGTTGTCTAATTTTTGGTGTTTAGTTTTGACAAGAATGTAATTTTTGTGAAAAAAAGGTACTAACTACAAGTTTTAGTTTCTTTTCCGATCTGAAGAGAATATGCACAAATCTTAAAATCACTTTTTTCTTAATCAATATATCAGACTTTATCAAGACATGTAAAAGAGAAATATAGAAAAATTATTACTTTTAGAACTCTGTATGACAAGCACCTAGGAATTGATTAACTATAAAACCAACCACGATATTGAAAATTCGAATAGAAAAAAGAGATAAGGAAAAATGTTCAACATGCAGAAAATAATAAAAGGTCGCTTAAATGTGAACATTGAAATATTCTTTTATAATTCACTTGTTTTCCCTACTTATGTTCCTTCATTTGGAGCGAAATATGGATACATAATAAAGTGGCACTATTGTGCTTACTATGGTTTCAGAAAATATGATTACAACGTTTAATAAGTTATCATTTATTTTTTCACAAAACAGGAAGCAATTATTGATGAGGAGCAATTTCGTGTTTACACTGAATGAAAAGATAAAAACAACTGAAGTCCTATGCTGTTGACGTAAAAGATTCATCTGTACAGTTACTCTGTACACATAGTATATAAATGATAAATTAGTAAAACGGAATGGTTATCCCGATAGGCATCCACTTGAATATGAAAACATGTGGATCCGAACATTTACACAAATTTTTAATCAGCGTGTTATCAACTAAAGTACTCCGATATAAAAAATGTACGATGAAGAATCGTTCAGATCCTGCTTGACTTCTTTAACAATAGCTATTCTTTTATCACATAGACAGATGAATAATTGAATAGTTTTATTATAAATCTTCGTATTGTTTATATTAATTTCATAAAATTTCTTTTTATCAAATGTAGCATGATCATAAAATGAATTTTTTCATTTCGATAGTACTTTTCTTTTCAGCAAGTTTTTCTTTCGATATTTTTCTCTTCTGTCTTTTCCATAATACCAAAAATTCCTCTTCAGTTCTTTTGTACGATAGAATTCCCTCGTTTAACGATCGATGATTGTCTAATTGGTTTACAATAAAAAGACTAGTTATAGATAATGAAAGAGGAAAGTTAAAATCTTCAAAAATTACTTTGATAACGTAGAGCGCCATCCACGCTCCCTAGTACAGTATCTGGCTTGCTATGGAGACATTGACCACTCTCAGGATGCCAAATTGCACCTGGATTTCCGACAAGAACAAAAAGTGACCTGTTGCGTTGACATGTAGCGTGTCTATCTACTTCCGTTGCAAGAGCATTTAGTTGAAGAATTTCTAAACTTGTTAACATGCTTTTCTATTCATAAACCATAAGAAAACGAAAATATATAATTACTTACTTAAGGAAGTGCTTCAGAGTATAAGCTCTATCGAATTGCCTCGATACCGTGGCGGCTACCATGCCTTTGCACACATAATGTTATTCAAGCCAGCACCGGTTGGCCATCGAAATGTGTATGTCTCATTGATTGTCTCATGAAACAGTATGAGATGAGCTAGTTTAATAAACACAATCAGTAACTGGAGCAGACAGATGTTAATATTCATCAGATTTCTAGACAATATAGAAGATACTACGATTAAATATTAAATTCAACTGATACACGAGAACAGTCACGCATCCTATGAGTACAACTACAAAACAAAGAAACTAGGAATAAGCTCTTTTCAACTCTGTCTCATGTGACACCAGTTAAATATTATTCGCACCTTTTATATGCCCGGTTCAAAAGGTCGCATAACTTCATTTTTTTCTTTCTTTAAAGTTCAACAGGTCCCACTATATAAACGAATGAACCTCTGACGAAACGATAAATTTAATCTGTTGTTCTCAAGTTACGTGTTTCAACAACCGTTATTATTAAGCGGTGATGCAAGAATTTAAATGTATGCTAGACACCATCTTCATTCATCTTCTGTAGAACTAACAACGTTAGAATAATCAGTCACTATCTGACTTGACGCTCTGACTTCATGACCAATACTAGTTGCCTGTTCAGTTTGAATTTTGCTGATTATTTTGTCTTTCTTCATTTCTCCCTTCTTCCGAATGTTCTCTCCCATAAAAACATGTATTTTGTATGAAATGGAAAAACTGAAGGGATCCAGTAGTGCAATGAAGATCGTTCGACAAAGATTGCGGCTAAGCTACTTCTGCAGTTTCTCAAAAATCATAAGAAAATAAATAATACACTAGTAACGAAACACTATCATTTAGGTCGTTACAACGACATCTAACTGGAAACAAAATTAAAAGCGTGCTGATTTTTTTCAAAGTGTCACACGTGTTCTGAAAAATTGTATTGTACTTAGTGTTGGACAAAGCACATGATAACGGGCGCTTCCTTTTTCACTTGTAGGTTCCATAAGTTGTATTGATAAGTACGATGTAACGAAATAAAGGATAGATCGTTTCGTTACTAATGCAGTATTTATTTTATTATGATATTATGAGAAACTGGAAGAGTAGCGTTACTGCTATCCTCCATGTAGAATCCTGCAGGGTAACCATAGCCTACCCTAACCTGTCCTAACCTATAGGTTAGGTTAGGTTTAGATTGCAAAGTTCGTAGGTTACGTTAGGTTAAGGTTGAAAAGCTCGTAGGTTAGGTTAGGTTTAGGTTATAGAGAGGTTAGGTTAGGGTAAGGTTACAAAAAAAATCCAGGGATAAAATAAAGGATGAGTTGATATAGATAAAACCTTTACAGAGCTGAACTTAATATCCACTTGTGACATCTCTTTTGGTCAAAAGCACTGTACAGTTGTTAGCGTCGATAGATGTCGTCTATTGACGCTAAGCGTTTCGTTATTGTTTGTATATCGTGAAGTTCCATCTTCACCTATTACGTAATCGATTGGATATTCTAAACTCACATGATCGATTATACACATATATATGAGTTCTTCTCTGTTCGTTCGCCAGTGATTGTTATCATACTCTGTGTTATTCTTCTGATCGTTTTTGTTACACTATTGTTAAAATACAACTACGTGACTTTGTTTGCAAAGAACATACTTATACTCATATATATATTGAACAGCTGCATAATTATCAATTTATGTAAGCTCTTATTTCAAATATATATACATAATAAAGTATTAGCTCGTAGGAAAACTTACATCCCTATAGCAATAAGAAACTAGAGCTAACAACAGTGTGATATTAGAATCTAATTTTATTGGATTGAATAAAACCAAATGGGAAAACAATGATTCATAGTTTAGTACTATTTCTGATATAAGCTGACGAGTTCGGTGCTTTTGACTGTTTTTCGAGTAAGAGTGCGTAAAAGTAATATAAAATGTCTATTAAATCATCTCGGCATACCATTGATGAGAAAAAGAAAGAAATATTAAATTTATTGAAGCAAGGAAAAGTTATTACGACAAGGGAATCTCCATCTTCATCGAATAGTTCATTTTGGTCAAGCCTGCTTAGAATACATAATCCAAATTGTGAATGTGCTTTTGAACCGTTCGTCCAAGGTACTATATGCCAACAGATCTTAGTCTATGAACCAAAAAATGTAACAGCTACTAATAGTTCTCATGTTCAAAGTTGTATAAAAAAGCGACTCCAAACAAGGAAATATCAATTAAAAAGTATTTGAAAAAAGATTTAACTATACCCAGTGCAGATAAACAAATGATTGCATTAGTTTTCTCTAAGTACTGCACTTTTGACTTGCAATCATTTAATAGTGTCAATGGTAATGGCTTTCAACAATTATGCCAAGTATTAATAGAGTTGGGTTATAAATATGGTGAATCAAAAGCGTCTCTACCCTATGCTAGAGTCTTGCAGGTTAACCTTAACCTACCCTAACCTGTCCTTACCTATAGGTTAGGTTAGGTTAAGGTTGCAAAGTTCGTAGGTTAGGTTAGGTTCAGGTTGCAAAGCTCTTAGGTTAGTTTAGGTTTAGGTTATAGAGAGCTTAGGTAAGGTTTAGGACAAGGTTACGAAGTTATTCAGTAGGTTAGGACAAGGTTACGAAGTTATTCAGTAGGTCAGGACAAGGTTACGAAGTTATTCAGTAGGTAAGGTTTAGGTTACAAAAAAGTCGTAACCTGCAGGACTCTACCTCCGTGTACGATGTTCACTACACTACTTCATCAATCCAGCTCTCCGTATTTCACATAGAACACCAGTTTATATAGGAAAGAAGAAATTAGAAAGAAGAAAGAAAAGGTTGAGTAAAGGTCAGAATGAGCAAGGAGTAACTAGTGGCCATGAGGTCAGAATATTCGTTCACATAGTGACCAATTGTTCTAGCATCTATTGATCGATAGAATACGTGCATAGGTCATGACCTTATTATTGATACATAAGTTATCAGGGGCTCATTGTATTAAAAGAGTACTTATTGAATTAAGTAGAATAAACCTCGATGAAGTCGAATGTTTTACTTGTCTGAGATTTATCAAACACATTAACGGATTCGGTTTTTTCGAAAATTTTTGTTTCACACTCACTAATTAGTTCCAAAAGAATATTGTTTTGATGAATTCTTTCCAATATAATATTTCTTCCGTCAGCGAAATTCTGATTATTCTAAATAACATCTTCTTTCATGATCTAAATACCCTTCTAATGTAAATCCCCTTCCATATTACCTAACCCTTTTAGAAAAATGGTTTGAAGGGCACATTACAGACCCCCACCGTAATAGAATACCTATTTAGCTACATATTCTAAAAATGTACTAGAACATTTGGATCTTCTTCCTTAATGAAATATTCTTCTTTTTCATTCTATTTGTGTTTTTTTCTATGACGAGCTGTTCTATAAACGGTGTTTCAGGTCGACATTTCTTCAACGCAGGATGAAAAGATATACAACAACGCGCATAGCTTGCATTATGATAGAACAGAGAAAAAGATAAACAATAATTCTTCTTCCCTCCAGACTGGATGAAAGCACGATCATATAAACAATGTAGATTTAGCGGAGATGGATGGGATTAACATGTCAATGGCCGATGGGATTATGATAAAGGTGATCATGTTGATATTGTTGATGAAGAAGCAACCTCGAAACAACGAAAGCAACATTCTCAACGTACATTAACTCAATTCACGATTACCAATATGTGGAAAAACAAAGATTAGTTTTTTTATGTTGTTAATTTTTATTTATTTTGTTATTGTTTTATAAATTTAAGCTAATAACATGAGAAGCATCGGAATTTTTAGCTTTTACCCACTGTCACGAATAAATGACAGTTTACAAGACTACCTTGAACAGTTAGCACCCTAGTCGAGCATCTTGTAAGCAAGATCTTGAAATCTTGGGATCGGTAAGTAAGATCTTATCAAGATCTTGAAAAGATAATTTGTATGCATACATCTTGGTTGTATCAAATATATCTGTACCTAAGATCTTGGCAAGGTCATGTACAAGATATCGATTACTATTATCTTCTCACAAGATCTTGAGTAAAACATACAGCGACATCATTCGTATATTTAGATGCTGACTAGTAGTCATTCATCGTTCTGTTGTGCACATTCAGTCGTATATAAACAACATGATCGACCGTAGAAAACATACATTTTCAAATTATATTTTTCAATTATATTTCTCGATTATTAATTATTCGAGAACATGCTGATCTCAATCGATGATTGGGAGAAGATTGTCCTGAAGTGGTCTCACGGAGATCAAGCCAACGCAAAGCTAGTCAAGTCCCAAGATCGGACTTGCTTGAATTGTTTTGGAGAAAATAAATAAATTGAAAATAATTTTTAAAAAATCTCATAATACGTTTTTACAGAAAAACTAACAAATGCGCTGCATGGTAGGTTCGAACCACATTTTCAGAAGGCACCGTACATGGTGTCTCAAACCACGACACATGCGACACGTTTTTATCTAAGTCAGTATCCAAGATATTGTGGATTCGCACCTAAGATCTTACATATCTGTACCCAAGATCTTATTACAGATCTTGGTACAAGATAATATGATTATCTTGTACCCAGGGCAAAAAATCAGATGATAAGATCTGATAAGATTCTGCATCTGATCTTGTATGATCTTGTAAGATCAGACGAAAAATCGTATGAAAATCGTAGTCTCTGAGATCTTGCATCAGATCAGACATTCAGATTCTTGAAAGATCATACACATTTATAAGATCTTTCCAGAATCTGACTGTGAGATCTGATGCAAGATCTCAGAGACGACGATTTTTTGTCAGATTCTTGTCAGATTTCACCCATATTCCAAGATCGTGTATGTTGTTCATAAGATCTTGTGTCAGATTTTTCGACCCGGGTACCTAAATTTTCAAGATCTGTTCACTTATCTGTATCCAAGATCTTGGCTAAGATCTTGCTTACAAGATGTTCGACTAGGGTAAGCAAGGGCACCCTATAAAGCCCGATGTGTTATAATAAGGGAGAAATTTTAGTGGAAGAAACTGCGAAATAAATAACAATATTAAAGAATTAAATATAGTATATTAATTCCTGGCACTCTTTTATCTATGTCTACTCATAAGACATTCGTGCAAGCAAAGTATACTATTGATATGCTAAGCTTAGTTTTGTTCTAGAATGGTCACCATAGTTAATGAAATGGAAATTATCAGTGCACCATGTAAGATTTCTGTATCAGCAGACGGCATAGTATTGATGATTGGTGCATACGGTAAGCACAGTTCTATACTAAATACTACTGAATGATATGATCCATTCACATGGCACTTTAATACTCATTAAAAACATGAGCAAAAAAAGAGAAAATGGTCTTGCAGTAAATTTGTTTAATGGAAGCCTAGTGATATTCATCGATGGGTCTTACATAGAACCTATCAATAATGTTCGATTCTAGCATCCATATACGAGAATTCCAATAATAGTTTGATGTATTTACTGAAGAGTACGCATTAAACTTAACCTTTATGCACAATGAAATAAATAACTCATGACTATAATAATATTAATAACTAGATTCTTACTTTTCATGTGTCTTATCCGAAACCCTCTTAATGCTTTCATAAACTGCTGCTTTTTCTTGACACGATTTTTCAGAAAAAGAGACAATAGATCTCCCCGTGTCGTCACGTTCATAAAGACACCACCGATTGACCGTAATTGACCGACGTTTTCTTCACTTCGTATCACTTTATACAAATAAAAACGTTCAACAGATCTTTTTCAAGAATATTTTTTCACTTCACGAATATTCAACGTCTCAATAATGAAAATGAATGCCTGATAACGTGAGGTCCCAGAATGCGATAGATGGAATTGTAAAATTTCCTCATTTTTCTATGGATTAGGGCACCATTTGATCGACCATCAACATTTGAGATAAGCTACACGCACTAAATCGCCATTGAGTCATGTTGCACATATCGTCGCGATATCCAGGAGAATCATTCCGACCATTGGATCCGACAGGTATCCGATCATGTTTCTATCAGAGTTTCTCTTATCCGACGAAATCCCATCGGATTCCTGGTTGTGATTCCTGATTCGGATCCCTAGTGTTGGATTTTATCGAATCCTACTATCGGAATCCGATTGGATTTCATCGTTTGATTAGACAGGCCTCTACGATTGGGTTTAAATGCTAATTCGTACACAAATAAGAAAATAGATTTCTCCCGTCGGATCCGTTACTTTTTCCACAACCCGGATTCCCATAGGATTTCATCGGATCCGATCGGATTCGTTATCGGATTCATTCACCTGGGAACCGATTGTTATCTGTTTTTAAACGAAGCTTGAGGCTTTCTAAGGTAAATTAAAGTGTTTGCGCCGACCATTAAAAATACTCTTGATTTTATTATGAATATATTTCACTGGGAAGTGCTCGCAACATTATATTTGAGTATTTTATTTCTGATATAAGCAGCATATTTATTAGGTCTTGAGGTGCGATTCCTCACTATCATTTACGTACCACCTATGTAATCAAGAAACGCATTTTAGACGCAGCTAGATGCGTTTATGTTGCAAATTTCGGCGTCCTGGTGCGTTTCAGTATCGAGTGATGATAAAAACGCAGATAAATGCGTTTGTAATTATCCTTTTAAACGCGTTTACAGAACTTCGAGGAGCTTTTCAGCGTTAATCAGAGCAAGCGCATACAAACGCGCTGAAAATTCTTATTTTAAAACGCGTGTGAACGCAATCTGTGTCTTTTCTTGGGTTAGATTGTGTATCACGATGGAAACGCAATTTTTTTGCTAACCAATAAACGCAGTAAAATCGAAAAAGTGGATAAAACGCGTTTCTTGGAGGTATGAGTGAGTTCATGAAATGCCGAAAACGCTCTTTATTACACTGATTTCCGAAACACAACTGAACTCATAGTTAAATAGTAGGTGATGTCAATGAAGAGTAGTCATACATACACCAAATCTAATACTTTTGGTTTTGAGGTTTTCGTTTTGAAATTCGTCAAAAAGATTATATTTCCAAAATAAAAACCAAAACTTCCAACCAGTTTTGATTTTGGTGCATGCCTAATGATAACAGCTATCGAAAGCTGCATTTATACAAAAATGGGCTTGAATGAAACGGAGTTTGCTCTAGCTGAAATACTAAATTACCCTGAAGCAAAGTTTTCGTGCTATATTTCGTCGTTGGAAACTGTTATTAGTGGTAAAAACGTCCCTTATTGATTCAGTTAAGTAAGAAAGAAATTTATTTAGTTTTAGTGAATACGTATATGATATTCATGATATTTTTTCTTTTGCACTGTAAAATTCTGTCTTCGTTTATGTGTTGAGGATTGAATCAAATAAGGGTGTGAGTGTGGGTGTGGGTGTGGGTGTTGATTTTGATTTTGAGAGGAACGAAGCCACTCAACCTTGAAACTGATTTTTTATCTGCATATTTTTTATAGTATAAGCAAGATATAGTTGAGGGCTAAACTAGGTGTGTGGTCGAGCATTACTTGTCGATACACTAATCGGAATGCTAATTGTCCCAGAAAGGTATTGCGTATATTGAACCTGAATCATATTGATAGAAAGAAATCCATTTGAGCAAGCATTTATGAAAGTATCCGTATCAAGTATACAATATGACGGCGTCATGAAAACATGCCTGATTAAGTGCGCGTTGTGAAGTGCAATATGCTCACCAACTAAAGAGGCGCATAGTCTACTTGACCACATCTATTATCTATTAGAGGAACAGTGTGTGTGTATTTTCGTTTGTTTTTCTCCCCCGTGACATTTGCACTCGCTATGGTGCACTGCGTGTGTGGACTCGTCGATGCAGTTTTTTATGCTAATAATAGTATTGAGAAATGTTTAATGAGATCTTGATTGACTGAATCAACTCGATTGACAGTTGCCCTTTCTTATCTACTATGCCTCCATTCTCTCCTATGAAGAAATTATTTCGTCTAGCTCATTCCCTCACAGACTGAAACAAGCTTCTGAATATTGCGGTGATTTCATAGAAATCGTTAAAAATACTTGAATAGTGGTAAATGTTTACTACAATTATTTGAATATTTCAATAGTTGAGTGAT
>OENT01001687.1:2092-36865 GCA_900239685.1 Rotaria macrura | reverse complement strand
ATTGACATTTTTCTGAACATGTTTGTTTTTCCGGCAAAATTAGGATCACCGACTCTATTATGTGTATGATTTTGTAGAGCTTTTTACAGAGCATTAAGTGGTAATCAAGAAATCAAGTCTTCATGTGTTGAGGACTTATATACAGATTATAGAGCGTCAGATTGTAATGGTACTCATAGAAACTGGGGGTTCCTATGATGATAGAGAATAACTTCACACGAATATCGTTTTGAGACTCAATTCAATACAACTATGGGTTTTCTTCAATTTTTTATAGTCAATAAATTTTATTACGCGCTTGTTTGAATGATATAGAACCGTGTTTAAGGTCTCAAGGCTGTTTGTTGACAAATTAACAATTCGATGCGTTTAATTCAGTGTTACAAAAAAATTGAGTAACAACGTGTAAGTTTCTCTAAAACTGCATACTATTGATCCCTACATGTTTCATAGACCAAATCTTTCGGAATAGCGATGGCTAATTGTCGATTGGTAAAGTAGTTCTCGAAAATATCATCTTTTCCTATCGGGATGGCTCAGTCTATTGTTGATATTTCAGCAATACGCAACAGTCCTAATCAAAATTTTTACATCGCAATAGACAGTGATAAAACCTCGATGGACTTAGACAGATAAGTCCTTTGAAAATGGAAACAAAGTTTCGTCCTTATGACCTTGATGGAAGGTACGGTGATTTGAGAAATGATGTTTTTAAAATAAATATTAGACGTTTCTAAATTCTTCCGGAATTTTATGAGTAAATCAAATCTGTGTGATTGGAATTAAAATTTGTAGAAGAGGTAATAAAAATGATAAGTATCTAGCTTTAGTCTTATTCCTGTACCCTCAGACAGGTCGTATGGACGAAAATTTGTTTCCATTTTCAAAGGACTTACTTATCTGTCTAAGTCGATTGAGGATTCATCACTGTTTATTGCAATGTAAAAATTTTGCTTAGGACTGTTGCGTATTGTTGAAATATCAACAATAGACTGTGCCATCCCTATAGGAAATGATGACATTTTCGAGAACTATTTTACCAATCGACAATGAGCCATCGCTATTCCGAATGATCTGATCTATGAAACATGTAGGGATCAATAGTATGCAGTTTTATAGAAACTTTCACGTTGTTAATCAATTTTTTTGTAACACTGAATTAAACGCATCGAATTTTTAATTTGTGAATAAATAGCGTTGAACCGTTGAAGAAGGCAGTGTCAATATATAGGTTCCCAAAACATGAAAACTTGACTTCCTGTATATTATTTGATGCACTTTAACACGCTCTAAAGAAGCATATACATGGTATATCAGTTCTCGAAACCTAGCAGGATACTTTCGTACAAATCAAAAAATTAGTATGACAGTAATTGTTTTACTGCGACTCGCCGTTTTAATACTGTTCTGGATCGTATTCATAAAGAGTATGCAAACAAATGTGGAGGAAGGGAGGCGGAGTCGGCAAAGTTCAATCAGAACTAAATGCAAGGAATGGAGTCAAAATAGAGCAAGGTTTGCTTGAGCGCCTAGTATTAAAAATTCTTGGAATTTTTATTTAATCGTTTCATTTGTTAATATTGTTTGACAATACGTCATTTTGACTGTTCTCATCTGTTGTTGAGTGTAAAATTTATTCTAGATTACATTTGAGAAGCATTTAAACGACCGCCTTGAACTAATTCTTATTTACATAATGAAATAATGCCGAATTACATGTCAATATGAGTTTTTCATTGAAATTCAAACTCAATTTAAACCTTGCCTTAGAACACTGATGAATAGTTTTAATGTTAGAATGACAGTTTTTCATTAGTTAGTTTTAATTAACGATCAATCGTACATATATGAAAACAATATCAGTTTCTTAAAGTTTTATTTATCTTGAAATTTGATTCAAACTTTTGACGAACGATTTGTTTATTTTCATCCAGCTTTGCCCTTGAATTAATATCATCACTGAATTTCTTTCACTGATGTCAATAGTTATGATTTCGAATCATTGCTCGAGATTTTACTTCTTCGTTTTGAAAAGCTGTTCTAGTGTAGGATCATCGGCAGGAAAAAAGTTAAAATTCTTGGGGAAAAACATACGATTCGTTGGAATTATCTTCTAAAACGTTTAATTTATGACCAAGAAGTGTTCGTGAATTCTGCAATCGATAGTACGATCAGTATGTTTGTGCATGATAAATTATACTAGTTAAAATATAGAACGATTTATAGTGAAAGAGAATTCTGTCTTATTCTTTTGTTCTCGTAGATCACATTATCGACACATTTCATAAAAGATATCGGCCTGGATAGTCTTGATCATGTTGAAATAATTGTTGCCCTCGAAAATGAATTCGGTCTGTATATATGAATATAAATAATCGCTCTTTCTATTTCGTGATGTTATTTTTTTATCGTGTCTTGATGACTAGGTTTTGAAATTCCAGATGCCGATTATGATAAGTTATACACAGTAAAAGCAATGATTGATTACTCAGTTGGAACAATGCAGTTTACTGAACGTCCCAAATCGGTTGTATCATCAGCCTGTGATCCACGCTGTGACGTAGATCATCATTGATTCAATTGTGCACATATTTCTTTGTCTCGAATAAAAATTCTGTTGTTTTTCTTTTGATTATTTACTTAACTTTATATCAGTCAACAAGATTCACAGTAAGCCATGATTCAAGTGAAGTTTTTGCCTTGTTTTGTTTTCATCGCCTCTAGTGAGAGAGAAAAATTGCCTAGAAGAAAGAATCCTGGCATCGACGGCAATTACTACATCTTTTCTCGTTCTGACTGAGAATAACAAAAATACATGAGTTCGAATAAAAGAAGCAGCTGACTCAGTTGTCAGATGATAGGAACGACGAAGAAAGAAAAAAGAAACGGGTAGACGGTAATATTAAAGAGAAAAGAATATCTTCTCTATAAAGAAGAAAGACGGCAACGCAGTGACGTTTTTTACCACGCCTGAAAAAAGGAGAAATTCAATTCTGATCGATATGATAGACTTATAAAGACGATCAAATACTCGACGAATACAAAAGGATTTGAAAAAACAAACAAACAAGCAGGTATGGTATATAAGATTCAGACAGCTCATTGAATACTACTCGGTTGTTGTTTTCTATCTGTCAGGAAGAAATAAGAAAACTAAACAGAATTTACGAGTATCTCAGCTTTTCTTGTAAATATACAAATACTTTTAAGCTTTCTCAACATGTCTATATAAAATTTCCTTGTAGCCGGAAGCAAGCAAAAAAAAAGACTCCATTTGTCCTTGTTATGTTTGCGTACTAAATACATTTCGATAATAGGAGGACTCCTGCTGTAGACAAATCAAATTGTCTTTTTCTCCATGAACTCAATTTCTAAACTCGAAATACAAAGAAAATTTATTTTCAATAGAATTAATGTATATATTTATTTATTTATATTGACAACATGTGTCTGCATCGCCCAAACATAGCTTGAAACGATCCGATAGAATGTTAATATTAACGATAAAATGTCAGCTATATCAATCAATCTAGACAGTTCGCCATGTATTGTTTCAAACAGATAACATTATTTATCTTCAACATAATAATTTTAATGAAAGTTAATTTTAATAATTTAAATCCAAAAATTCCTACTAATAAAAATAAATATGTCTTTTAGAATGCATCAAGTTATTTTTCATGTTTCTCTTCTGAGTTTTAGTAGTAAGCTGAAATCTTTTACTCAACTAGTAATGTATATAATTAGTATGTAAATGGAAAATACAAATGAAGGATGTACTTCGGAAAATAATATTTACGTTCTTATCAAAACTAACAAAGCAATAGTGCTGAATTTATACCGCTTGATGATTAAACAATCGTAAATATTATATAGGCGTTAGTAATAATTCGTTACGACATAACGTAGATTATTTTTTCAAAAGAAAAGTCAGTTTTTGCTTATGTCAATGAACGTGACTGTTATTTTTATTCGAGACCAACTCTGTAAAAACATAACTAATGATTTATCGTGCTGTTTTTCATGCAGATGTTTATTAGGCTACGATAAGATCGAAAATAATTTTTCTCTGCGATTAGTTGTCAATGCAAATAGAATGCGATAATCATAGTCTTCATTTATTGAATAAATAAATGAGGATGATATTAGTAATAATAAAGAAAAACAAAAGAGAAATCTAATAAAGTCTATGGGCACATGTTGCTATTAATAATGAAGATGATATGACGTATCTTGTCACATATTGGATCCCGACGGATTGACCGAAATCGAACATACATCAAATAGATAATTTAATCAACAACTTGAAAAACGCCTTCGCTTTCTAGATAGGACACCATACTTGCTATTTTCTCGGTGACAACCATGCTAGCAATGTCGGCCTATATAATACGTAGATTTCTCCTCAGGGACTGTAGTTTGTCATCTTTTTTTCTTCTTCAACTTCCATAGCCATACTGTCTTTTTATCTATATAATTGATACCTTCATCGATGCTCTCAAAAACTAAGCAAATGAGTAAAAGAAAAAAGTTGACATTTTCTTTCTTTTTCATCAACTCCTATGAAATTATGGGTAAAAATTGTATTATTTTTGGCTCTATATTTCATTATATTTTTGAGTGTACTAGAAAAATTATATTCATCTTTCATCTTCAATAGATCAGTGTTCGTGGAAAGTACTTCACCATAAAAGAGACGTTTTTTCATCAAATTTATTCACTACGCATGGGTATACATAATTCAAAAGAAAATCGTCAATTAAAATCGTCAACCAATGAAAATAATACGTGGCGATCATCGACCACAACAACAAATAAATCTCTTATGATAATACATAAACAAACAGATTATTATGGCTGGCAAGAAGTTTTTCGTGGTTCTCATGTGGATTGGCTTCATGGCATATCAGGTATTAAATCATGATTGAATTTTAAATGTTTCTTATTGGCCTATTTTAAATCAACTTTTAGAACTATTTGGTTTTACTCATCATACATTTACATGCAACTCTGAACTTCATAGTATATGCGCACCAGGTTTTTGTTCTGAATCTTTATCAAGAAAACTTCATGGTTTTTCTCGGTGTTCAACAAAAAAGTTTCGTTGTACATCTCGTTCGATTCTTCCATCATCATCAACGTCAACAAAAAGTAAAAAATTGCGTGAACATTTTGAATATAATCATATACCAGCAATGATTAGTTCATTACAAAATTATTCTGTTCATAGAATTGTTAATGGTTGTTCAATGTCGGGCTTTGATCACGGTGATACAATAATGTTATCAATTTATTCTGTTGTTTTAGATAAAACAAAATTTATTATTGTTGATTTAAAATTAAATAGATATGTGTGCTCACTTGGTGATGATTATAATGGTTTAATTGATGCAAGTAAAGTGCATTCAGCATGGTCAATGGACAGAACACAAGTTATTATACGAATACCAATGAATGGTGGATTGGCAGCATTGGATTTTTATAGAAGTAATATTTAATATTGATCGTAACTATTCTTTTTCAATCTCTTTTCTGTCATCTGTCTAGTCATAAAAAAAGAAGCTAAACTTTATCGTCGAATTTTTCCAATTGATACTCATGCACAATTTCAATTCAGTCCTAATCATTGGTCATCTCACTTGGCTATTCATAAGTGTACCACTCAACATCAGAGTACATTAATTAGTTACAACATAGCTGCATTAACACCTGGTGGCTCGAATAAAATTCAAACACAAACTATTCTACTTCAGGAACCACAGATGGAATCATATTTAACTTTAAAAAATGTACATACATGGTCAACACATAAATATGAACACATTTCATTCGATGAAGGCTTTCGACTTTTATCGCTTATCTATACACCCGATAGCGTTTATATTATATTAACATTTACAGATACACGATGCCATTGTGGACAAACATTACCTATTGGCTATTTCGATATGTACAATGCAAATACTCTACAACGTTTAACTCGTATTCATACACAACTGATGTCTCATATATGTCCATTACATATGTGTCGAAATTTTTTAACACCCATTTTTTCTTTATCTTCTTCAAGAATGGCATTTTGCACTACAAAAAATAATGGCGGAAGAGATTTACAAGTATCCATCATTGTCCTGCCTAATGAACTTAATTTGAAATCTATTTGTCGCCGTTTATTAATAGATCGTTTATCTGAATCAAATGGTAAAATTGAAAATATAACTCATGAACTTCCCTACCGTCTTAGTCAATATATTCAATATAGACCGGAATATCAATAAGATAAAATATTAATTTAATATTTGTAGAATCATGTTTTTATATTGCTTTTGTGTTCACAAATATGTATTTAAGTAATTTTGGTCTATTATGTATTAGTCTAGTAAGAAGAAAAAGTATTTCAGCAAAGAAAGATTATTCATGGGATTGTTTATGTCGTTGTTTATTGTCAAGTATGTATTTGAAATAAGATGATATTATGCTGAAAATTTCACAAGAACCAAAATTTGATATCCGATATTTGTAATATCGAATTATCTCTTTCGTGTTATGCATCCACAAATAAAAAGAAAATGATGTCAATATTTATCTCCATCTTATTCAGAAGAAGCAATCATGGCCATATTCACTTTCATGTATATATTCATTAGAGAATTCTGTGTATACAAAAACGAAATGGATTTCAATGTCATTACAATGAAACTAATTGCTTTTTTTATTCTTGCTGTTAATAATGATAGAAATCTGATCGTATATTGTATATGCAACTGACAGACATGATTGGTTGAAATTATTATTAACTATAGTTTATCTGCGCAGTATCGTAGATAATTATATTCGATGCATTGTTGTTTTATCTTTCTTCTTCTGAGAATACTCGTCTGGAGAACTATGATCGTTGTTGTTTTGTTTTTGAACTTCCTCGATAGCACGAGAACGCATTATTGATGATCTCATGAGATTTTCAGGTATCAAAATTGCTGTGTTTTTCGAGAAGTTTTTTTTTCCATAAGTCGCATTAGAGAATTGAAACTCAGTTAAATAAATATAATTGTATATGAACATAATTGAATTTTAACAATTTTTTGTCATGAGTGACAAATTCTCATGGTGACTTTAATTTTATGGGAAAGAATATTGAACTATCAAATTAATAATCCTATATTGTGATGTTTCATGTTCGATAACAGAACTTTGTTCTATCAATGGATTAGTTATTTAACAATAAAAATAAAACGTTAGATTATGATTTCATGCGGCAGCTTACAACTGATCATGTTCTAGCTGATCATTGATCGGCATGTCGATAACACCTTCTCTCTCCTGCCAAAAAATTCATATATGGGCGAGAACAACACAAATTGATGAACAAGCTGTCACCTTATACTGATATCATTAATCAATTTCAAACACAGCAGCGACAGTTCATCGTCATTCATACTGTATCCACGATTTAATTTTTTCTACACAAAAGAAGAAAGAGAAAAAGCACAGAAATGCACACATAGATATATGTATATATGTATATATATATATAAAGCATTATTTTTATTGAATGATTTAAACATTCAAAGTTTTCCTCCGCGTCATCCTGTTTATACACAAGAGTAAGTTCAATGCAATAAAAATTAATGATGTGAATGAATTATATATACATACTCGTACAAAAATTTAATTGTAAAGACTGTCGAAGCACGTTTTCCCATCTTAATAAACAGATCGAATCTTTAAGTTTATGTTTCATTTAACGAACGGATATATTTCAATTATTTATCTGCGATTTTCTTTTCTCTAGGAATATGAATCCACAAGACAGTGGTTATCTTAGTTCGAGTCCACCATCAAATGATAAAACGTATATTCATTCAATGGGTGAAACCGTATTATCGTATGCTAAGCCAGAAGAATCTTACGTAGCTCTGATTGCTCGAGCTATATTATCATCACCCAATTATCAAATGTTACTAGTTGATATTTATGAATGGATTATTCGTCAATATCCATATTTTGCAACATTACAAAGTAAAGCATGGCGCAATTCTATTCGGCACAATTTATCTCTGAATGAATGTTTTATTCGACAAAAAAAATCTGAAAATGGTCGTGGTTATTATTGGAGCATTCATCCGGCTTCACTTGATGCCTTTCTCCGAGGTGATTTCCGACGTCGACAAGCACGTCTTCGAGCTAAACATGCAAATACTTCATCCATTCAATCAATACCATGGATGATGAATACAGATTTATCATACAACTATTCAGTCCATCAAGGACAAACATATACTTATTAAACAAAACTATTTCGTAAACAAATTCTCATTTTATTCTTAATAAAATTGTCTTCGAATACTATATTGTTAGCTCAACAACCAATAAGATGTTTATCTATTGTGAATATACATCGATTTATTGATATTCTCTAAACTGCTATTGTCATATAGCATTTGTTGATCGATTACTATTTACATAGCCATGCTATTATTTAGAATAACTTCCTTGAATATTTTGATATACCAATCGACGATAAGATAGTATACGATTATATGCACATAAACCATAGCAGTCCATTGATAATAAGCACCTGATGTTGATATATAGTCATGAGATCTTTAAATAAACGAGCCGAATAGAAAAACAACGGAAGCCATGTAGAATTATAACAGCTTATGTGCTCATCGAAGTAGAGTGAATATTTGTAAAACACGTTTTGACTAGTTTCTGTGTTGAAACTGATAGACTTTTCCAATAAAACGATAAGCACATCTTATCTCAGAGAGAAATCCAGGAATATCAATAGCTCTATAGCAAGTACATAGAATTAGTATGACTAATAATAGTTCACAAAGAAATTCACCATTGGTGTACATTAAATAATGCTTGGAAAAACGATGAATAAAAATTGATTTTACGCATTACTTATCTAACCTGTTTTCGGGGATTTTTCGGACAACACATTGATACAGGCATTGTTTCCTAAACATGAAAGCATAAACTAAGAATAAGTAACAAACATAGAAGATGAATGAAAGACACTCATCAATTAATTTTACTAATAAATGACTTACTTAACAGGTAACAGAAATAAAGCTAAGTTTCTTTTGTATTCTTGCACTGGTCCAAATAATTATTATTGTATTAGTATATCTTGTTATCTCACTTTCTTTACATATCTCTTATCATTTTTGCCACAAAGTATCATTATGGAGACCGCAAGAAGAAGGAATTATGTTTTAGATAAAACAAAATCAGAAGTAGCTGTGGTGGGCGCGTTTGCTTCATTTTAAGCACGAAGGGAGATTAATTTCAGTTTTCTCTTTTATTAGACGATGATACTGTGAGTCGAAATTGAACAAAGAAAATATGTCTTCAAAACGAAGTAGACTGTCCACTGAAGATATTTCTCGAATCTTCAAAATTTCGACAAATTCATGGCAGGTTTACTTGATTAATCGATAAAACGCAGCATTGTGAAGGAATAGTATATCGTCAAGAAAAGATAGCATGATCGACACATCATCTATCAAAATTGTTTTAATAATGAAGGAAGGTTGTTATTCAAAAAAAATCAATGAGCAGTTATTGAAAACGAATCATTGAAAAAATTGCTTTCTTTAGCTTGATATTTTAGATTTAGCCTACTTATACTGTATTCTCTTTCTGGTATTTCGAAAGTTTCTTTTGGGTAGTTCTACTTGTACACGTGAAATAGTGTCACTTTATCTCAATGACAACAATAAATGAAAATTTTGAATAAAACAATACTATTCTTAAATATCTTTGTATGCTCTAAAATAATAATGGCATCTACAAGGATAAACTAAATCATGAGATGCTTAATTCGACTTTGAAGATGAATAGGAGCTCTAATGCATCAAATGCCTTGGAAAATAATACGAAAAAAAATCCCCCACTCCTTTTTACGCCAAAAAAGCAAAAGATAAATTTTATCCGACTCTAACTTTCGATAAAAGCAGAGTTATTGGACCGATTAGTTGCTCGGACACAGTCTAACATAAATATTTTGAGTTAATATGTTTTTGAATGCTTCGACTAAAAATCCCTGAATAAAAAGAATAGCGACTACAATGTTCCGTAGTTTGCGTAAGGAGAGATAATCAGAAATTAAACGCAGCTTTCACTCACGAAGTGATTGTCTGTATCTCTAAACATCTAACAGGAAGGTAGATACGAGCATCACCTAATAATCGATCTCAGGTTGGGACCAAAAACGCTGCACATAGAAGGAACAGCATCATTCATATGATTAACGATAAAATGCATCACATATGCCCATCGTTGAGCATACAATTCTTCAGCTTCCTCTCAGATTGAAGTCTGCTCACATAATACATCGTGAGAGAACACTGCACGTCTGCTTAAAGTAAACCCAGGTTCGAGACGTACGGCAGGAACCGGCCGGATCCCGTGTTATTCCGATGAATTTCGGAAGTGGGTTTCCGAAATCAGTTCCGGCTTACTTCCCAGGAACTCTGGGCACCGAAGCGTATCCACGGACTCGGTTCCCGTTTCCTATACCGGATTCGTCGACGGAAAACATCGTTTCCTAGCCCAGACCACATACGGCCCAGATCCGACCGTTTCCGGACCGGATACCGATAACGGTAAAAGCAATTTTCCCATCCGGAGAGAACACGGCTCAGATCTGACCAATTCCGCTAAGCTCACGAACACTCATCTGACCGTTTCCCAAACAGCGCTAAATAATCAGAATTACTAAGCAAAGTCTCCGAATTTTGAAGCTAGATTTTACTTCTTTTTTAAACAAGCCTAAAACAACACCAGAAGATACCCTAGGAACAAATAAAATTTTAGTAAAACAATATACAATTCTCTCCAAACTCGCTTTTGTCACAAAAATGGGAATTTTCAGTCCGAAGACCTAAAAATCAGATTTTTAGACTTTGGCAAGCCGAAAACGATATGTGTAAGAACAACACACATGTTAAACATGACCGTTTTGAGACATTCCTGAGTCTTCAATCAAGGTAAGTGACGCTACTAAAGTATCTCAAGGACCTTTCATTTCAAATTTTTATCAAAAAATTTCGAATACAAATTAATGCACTGAAACCAATAACACATTAAGTAACACATTTCAAATTTTCCCGCGACCCCATCAAAATAAGGTAATCTATCCAGATCATGGACATCGTCCTTAAATTAAAGGAATTAGAAAAAAGTATCCCAAAAAAGACCTTTAAAGGTCTTTTTTTTGTAAAATGATGATTTGGATATCAAGGAATGATATAAATGATAATTTAATATTCGATGTAATTGTTTTTTAAGCGGAGGCCTGATTTCCACAGGAGAAATAATTGGGTCGGAATACGGTGGATTCCGACTGTTTTCTGATGCTTCTTTACCGGATCATCGTATATTCCAGTTTGATCCTGGCGGAACTTGCCATAATTCCGGGAGATTCCTGGCTGATCCGAGGTATTTCCTTGAAACTTCCGGTTTTTGGAATTCTCCGGAATATCCAGGTTCCGGGTACGTATAATTCCAGCCGGAATACCGCTCCCATGTTCCGGTGGTTTTTCCGGCCTGAAATACACCGGAACCGACAGGAAGAAGCCCGAAAATATCCCGTTTCCTGCGGGTTCCGTCCGGATCCGGTCTGCAGAACGAACGACCTATGAACCGTTAAGAGTGCGTTTCGCACAAAAAGGTCTGGAGCTCATGGAACCTAAGTTTTCCCAACGACAAATACAACGAAAACCGTTAAACATAGTGTTGGTGCCGCTAAACTATTTTCAGGGGTTACCACACACAACACAACACAAAGCACGTATGGTGGGTTTCGGTAAATAGCTACTCCCTTAGCCTTAACAGTACAATATCCTTACTGACTGTATTCATCGTTCAGTAAGAAGCGTTGTGATTCCTGCTAGGTAGCTTTCAGCATTCCTTTGCCAAAGCAAACATATATGCGTGAATTTTCCGTGTCCTTGAAGTCAAGAAAGAAGTCATGCTTACGTACAAGTTACTCGGAAAATAAAGCGTCAATGTTCAAATCAGCTCCGTTCGTTTTTGTTCTGGAATCTCATGACTGTATTTGTTCGGTGAGAATTTCTTGCGGAATATTCTCTTGAAAAGCACTGTTCGATCAAAATATCACCGACGATAAACTATCAGCTTCATGCGAACATTGTCGCGCACCTTGAATCACGATTTCATCTGCCTCAACATATGGATGCATAAGGTCTGTCACGTGGAAATTCATGTACCGAAGATTTCGCAACTAATTAGGAGCATTAACGTGTTGTACCTCCATTTAATAGATACACATAAACAAGTTTCCTTCCCTTACCTAGATGGAAACTTTCCTTAAAACTTATGTTTTGCTGTGTTGTGTCGAAGACACGTTTTTCGCGCGATTTCATTTATATTCGAAGTCGAATTAGGCAGCTACTGAACTATAAATAATAATATTTAGCAGGGAGGAAATGAATTTTTCTATGATTTTCTTTGTTTGATCATATAGTTATTTTATTTATAAAGCACATTTTTATTTCGAAAGCATGCGTGTATGTAAAAGGCTTGAAGCAATATGACAACAAGACATGCTCATCTTTACAGATTTATTTATAGAAGAAGCAAATGAAAAGTATCGATTTTGACTTCATCAATTTATTATATTATTGGTAGCGAGAGTATCGATATAACTTGAGAAGATACAAATATGAAATTCTCTTCTGTACCATCCATCACATCGTTATGCACTTTTTTGATTTGATATGAAGATAAAATAAATTTTCTTTGTTAAAGTTATTAAGATGCAAAAGCTTCTTTATAAATCAGCAAGAATATGTACTGTTTTTGTTCTTTTTTATTTCTAATACTAACAGATATGACATACTTATCGGAATTATCATGTTTTTGAATAATATAATTAAAAAAACCTGTTATCTGCTCAGATAACTTTGATCCTCGAATGCGGAAAGTTGCTAATCTTAAATTACTTAACATAGGGACTTGACACATGCATAGTTGGTAATTCAACCTAGAAAAGGATTGAAATCCGATTCAGTCACTTTGAGAGAAAAACTATAAAAGCTGTATATTGTCAAGGTGGACTAATCGAAGATAAATTTAAGATTAAAAAGTATAACACGCACAATTCGACCCAAAATATGTTTTCAACAAGGATTTTTTTAAAGCTGTGCATATCAGAACTTTGATTTGTAGTTAAACTCTAATATACAGACTATACTGAAATATCCAATAAAAAGCAAGAAAATAATTGATTCTTACAATATTTTTCTATCAGAATCTTAGCTTCCATAAACAGTTTATCATGAATAGTTGCAGACTTGAAAGTAAATATGCATTGAAGAATATCGAGAAACATGAACCTTTCAATTAATCCGTAGTTCAATTGAAAATTTTTAAGGATTTCAGTGTTCGTTTATGACAAAACTAAAATTAATGAAATCAGTACATTTATCTGGTAATTTGCATGAACTAATTTTAATCCCGCTTTAAATCTACAGACACATCGAACAAAGCTGTATCCTGATTAACCATGAGATTAATATCATAACTAGTCCCTTGAACAATATTTAAATTGTAACCGTCAATTTTCTTCGTGCTCTCTTCGACACATTAGTGTATAGTTGAAATATTATGATATATATGCTGATCCGTAGCTTTTACAAAATCGGTAATACGGATACTGGATTATGAAGATGTAGCAACGCACGAAATTAAGAGTAAACTTGATCACACTATGGCATTAGTTGAACTAGCTGTTGTAAGTAGAGAACAGCTAGAAGATATACAATTAACCTTGGGTTGTCTTAAATTATATTTTGCTCCATCTTTTTCCTTCGTTAAAAGCTCAATCAAATATGTGAAAGAATTGTTTATACCATAGGAAAAATTTCAAATGTTTTATCATCAAGCTTTTAGGACAAAGAGACTCTTTGAAAGGCGGTAAAGTAGTGAAATCTAATTTAAGAATACCAAGAAAATTGTTACAACGGAACTATCTATCGTCAGTCATAATTTCTTCAAATTGAAGTACATCCATTTGCTTGTTATCAATGAATTTTCTAAAAAAATAATAAAATTGTTCAAAGCGGTAAGAAATAGACTACAGGAAAAATTATTGATGCTGACAAAAGACTTTCTTGATGCCACAAAATATGACAAAACTTTATTAGAATAGAATAAAATTGGAGGTGTGAAATCAACACGGACACAGATATGGAAAACATGAGTGGATTAGTGTATAACAACCACAAGATAATGCTTTCATTGTTTAAGTTTGATGAACATCACTGAGACTCATTTTCACTAGAAAAATAATACAGCTACGGGTGCAACAAATCTTGAATGGATTTGGGATTGGTCATCAAATATTTGAGGTTTGGGCTTGGATTTGGATTTGGTTTCTGGAGTTGGGTCATGGTTTGAACTGAGTTCCTAGGTGTGGATTTCGTCCAGATTTGGATCACAGGGTTGTTTATTCTGCTTTTTTGGGCTTAGATTTGGGATTCAGGATTGATGATATGTTTGGGTTTTGGGATTTGGACTTGGGATTTGTTTTCAATCAAACATGAGTCAAACTTTGTAATCATACTACACTGTAACCAAATCTCAATCCTAAATCCGTATCCAAATCTATTTGCATCAAATCCAAAGGCCTTGGATTCTTCGTACCCCTAAATACAGCATTGAATTTATGCATGTCTGCACTTGAACGTTAATGCACCAATTAAAATCCAAGATTTTAAGATAAAGTATCGCTTCATACTGGTTACTGATAGAGATTTGTCAATAGAAAAAGAGATATGGCATTTTAATAAGTATAGATCCAATTGGATCCTCCCCATGTAAAAAAATATTTTAAAAAAAAACGAAATGATATATTAAAAATCGATTGTAATCATACGATTTTAATCAATAATTTAGGCAGTAATAATCGTAGCAGAATCAGATTTTAATCGATTATTTCAAGTATTCTAATTATAATCGATTATAATCGGAATAATTGAAATTATCGATTAAAATCCGATTTTGCTATTATCACTACTGCTTAAATTACTGATTAAAATCGCATGATTATCATCGGGTTTTTTATTATTCTTTTACATGGGTCGTTGGTGTATTATCTTCAATACAGTTTTGAAAACTGTATTAGCTTGAACACAGCTTTGAATAGTTCATTAAATTATCAGTCAATCCCTTTTGTTAATAAAGTATTGACTTGTGCAGTGAAGACCAGACCTAAGCTATGATGTATATATATATCTGCCTAAGTCTGTCACACGTTTATGAAGAATATCACGTGCAGCAAGACGTTTGCTTGCCTTCTGTTTCGATATAGCCAATTAGATGTTTTGAAGTTCGTCATTTTGCCAGGCTTCTAGCAGTTTCTCCCAAATGTTTTTATCTAAAACATAAGAAAACAAATGAAACAAATCGTTAACGGTTTGCTGACGTATTTACAAGGGTTCATGTGCGCATAATGTGACCGTTATACTATTGAAAGATAGTATAAAACTTAAGTAAGCAAAGATCAGTTTTTTTAGATGAGCTACAATTGCTTTTCTTTCAAATTAATCTAAAACAAAAAAATCAGCTATTCTGCCTTGCTTAATGCTCGTTGACTAATTTGCCCAGTGATGTATTAGTAACGCTTTTGTGAAAGGTTTGGAAGTGATCATAACAAACGACCTTTGATGTGTGACGAAAGAGAAAAAAATGGGGGACATTTTTTTCTAATAAAATTACGCGCGCATGTCTCGCTATAGTCGAACAGAGGTAATTGATGCATTGTCAATATTTTCTCTTCATGTATTTAACAGATTCTATCGCAGTGTTCACATGATAAATGCTTTCCCTCTTATCTCTTCTTCTTAGCTACGTACTTGTCTCACTGTGATGAAAGAAAAAATATGTATGCTTCAATGATTTCCAATGCGAATGGATAAAATAGAAGCTTACGAATCACATTTGCTTCAGTATTATTTTTCTCATTCGAAAGCACAGTTGATTTATTCAATCGTTTTTGTTTGTTTGCTTATATCATCATCAAAAATCATTTCACGGTAAGTACAAATTTAATCTTTTAGTTATTTCATGCTCAAATTACTAGCTACCTAATTCGAGTTCGAATATAAATGCACAAAAAGAATCAGTGCATCCCTATCCGTTTGACACATAAATTTACGATAGCCTATTTACATATAATTGTACTTGAATATGAATTAAAGTTAATAACCAATACAATGTAGATAGGAATAGATTCAGATTTCGTTTTCATTTTCATTTTTGTTTTTGTTGAGTATACACACATATATATGCCCAGTCTCATGTGAATAGGAATAGGGAAAGTACCTAGTTCATGATACCCATGTACTGAAAAAGCATCAGCAAATTACCTGATATGAGCACTTCAAAAATTCTCAGTAATTATACTATGATCTAAGTACTGTATTAGGTACCTAAATCAGTATATTAAATGACTTGGTATTTTTATGGATACCAGCACTTGTAAATTTACTGAGGAAAACTCTACATGGTATCCAAGGTGTGTCTTCTTCTGTGTAGAGACTACTCATTCACCGTTTTCTTTTCCATACATGGCTCCATACAAAGAACTCGACAAAACATAAGAAACTAACCTATTTTAATACCAATTTTTCCTGGATTATATCTTGGCTATTAATTAATCGAAACCAAGCCGATCTCAATCGTGAATGTAAGAGAGGACTACCCTGAAGTGATCTGAAGGAGTTCCAATCAATATAAGTCTGGTGAGATCCTAAAAGTTGACCTGCTTGAGTTTTCAGAATAGGAAAGATTAAATTAAATAAAAACGAAAAACTATCGTAAATTTCTTTGAGAGAAACAAAAATGAAAAAAAGTCAAAGGCTAGGTTCGACCATCAACATATTGCAATTTTAACAACAACTTACCGAAAATACTTCAAGGTACTGCAGTACCTGAAAGCTCCTGTGACATTTTAGTAGTAGGTTACTTTTTCAGATATCCTTAGTTAATTATACATTCATTATGGAGTTACAGTTTTAATCACCGACAGAAAAGAGAAATGACTACAAAACGGGATATTTTGCTCACCCGAGTGATTAAAATGAGAAAATGTACCGACACGATTTCATAGCAATCAAAATCAACCATTCAGACGTTGGTACGCATCAGCTCACTCAAAGGGAATTTGTGCCATTCTGTAGACGTCAATTACTGGAATGTCACATCTACGTTCTATATCAGTTGATCTTTGAACAGTCAGCCAATCCTGTTTAGATTAACTCCTGCTCGCTCCGATTTAAAGTGCAGTTTGGTTGTTTGATACACACAAACACACACACACCATAGTTACCGAATGTTGACATCGTTTGGAAGGGCCTTGGGAATGTGCCCACTAACGTTTAGATTAACATGCGTTGTTCTTTGCTGAAATAAGAGTACTGCTGGCTCCTATCGATCATTGAAGCATGTAAATCTGGAGCAGTTGGAAGTCAGAGCTTGGATACTGTTAGTGGGGCAGGACGAGGGGTTTTTATTGATTGCGTTCTTCGCTGTACAGGTGTTCTATCTGTTTAAGAGCATGTTTGCCCACCCCCAGGAGAATCATTCCGACCATTGGATCCGATCGGATCCGACAGGCATCCGATCATGTTTCTATCGGAGTTTCTCTTATCCGACGAAATCCCATTGGATTCCTGGTTGCGATTCCTGATTCGGATTCCTAGTGTTGGATTTTATCGAATCCTACTATCGGAATCCGATTGGATTTCATCGTATGATCAGACAGGCCTCTACTGTTGGGTTTAAATGCTAATTCGTACTCAAATAAGAAAATAGGTTTCTTCCGTCGGATCCGTTACTGTTTCCACGACCCGGATTACCATAAGATTTCATCGGATTGTAGGATCCGATCGGATTCGGTATGGGATTCATTCACCTGGGCACCTGATTCACTGATTTTCGTAAACCTGGAACCATATTAGTCGATTCTTTAACTCAAAGAACGCTTGAGTGGCTATTATTGATATAGCTGACAATAGTTACGATTCATGTTCTCAGTGAAACCTCCACTTCGCAAAGAAAACTTCATATTTCGTTGTGAATATTCATTTTTTGAAGTAAGAACTAGAAAAAGCCGAAATCCATTGCTTTTCATAAGAGAGATGCTATATATGTATGTATATGTAAGTCGGCTTTCACAAACGTGAGGCGATGGTGTATTTTCCATAGTTTTTTCAACCTTTCTCAGGAATGAAGTAAACTGGAAAATTCATTCTGTTATGGAAATAAGCATCTCATCAATCCTCCATATAGCTGAAAATATTAGCTTCATGGAAATGGTTGTCTAGAAATTATAGTGAAACTCGATGGTCAAACACGAAGATGGAAAATGGACAAAAAATTGAGGGTGATGTGATTGCATTTCATTTTGCTGCGAATCGATGCTTATCGTCGTGGAAAGTGTTTTATATAAATTTGATAGTCAACGGTTTGCACTATTGGAGAAAAAACAAAATCTTGGAATGAACCGATTATTTTGATTACAGATCGTATTCATTAGAGAATGGAACTGCGACCGGAAATCCATCATGCTTATCAGAAAAACACAATAAACACAGTTATTGGTACGGAGTCACAGCGGTTAGAGAATGCTGTTGGACACAACCGGTACTTTGTAGTGTAAAAAAATTCCATTTTAGAAATTAAAAATCTTTCACTTTCTCATTTTGAAATTCAACAATTTGCAAGAATAAGTTTTTTCTTTGTATTTTTCTAGTAAGCATTAGTGGTTTCCAGTCATGACTCTATTTTGAACTGCTAAATAGATTTCTCCAAACTGTTCTCTGCTCTTGCAAGACATTTATCAGAAGAAAAATCAAATTTTTTGTTCAAGTTCTCTTATACGTTAAACTCAGAAAAATTAAAGCATGTCTATTTCAACATCGATTGAATACGAGATCAGATTTACATTTTCATAAAAATCCGTTTTTGATTGAGTTTCCTGCATGTCACAACATCTGTATTAAAAATATGCAACGAGTTCAATGACACTTAGGATATTAATTTTGATTATATTCTTTTTTTTGACAGTAAGTTAGTAGTTTTACTGGAAAGAAAAGAACTGATCCCATTGAAGATTAAATTTCTGGAAGGAAATTTCAACGAGAAAGAATCCGTTTTCAATCGAAATTGAGCAAAGCTAGTTTGATGGTCTCCTTCGTAGAGAGATTTTGAACACCTCAAGGAAAGACATATTTGGGATTATACATCAGCAGAGGCATTAATCAATCACCAAATGTCTTTTTATTTCGAAAACTAATGAATTTAACAGTATGCATTTATCCCGAGACTACAGAGAGAAATATCACTTAAAATACATTCATTTTTATACTATTATACAATGTATTGTATTAGGAATGTGAAGGATGTGACCTTGGCGTGGGTGTGGAATTTATACATATTCTATATTCTACCCCTCACTCCTAAACGAGCAACTAAAGACATTCATACCGAGTTGTTGGAGTTCACATGACATGAAATTGCAAAGAATAGCACGCTCAAAAATCTGGAATACTGCTGTGCTGTCAGTCAACAAGAACTTGCTGCATGGGACATCATCTGATCCTCGAATAGTCTGTAGAATGTCACCTCGTGCTCTATAAACTATCAATTGATAAAATAATGATCTCAGCAAATACAAGAGATAGGAAATCATTTTAAGCCCCCTGTCGCGTCGTGAGTCGGTTCAGAGGCGCAACTATTAAAAATGCCAGGGGCCACAATAACGGATCGTGGCAGAGAATGAAATTGATGAAATAAAATAGACTTGAATTCGGATGAGTATCCGATAATGTATTTGATATGAATAAAAAGAAGATCAGATTAAGAATCTGGGTAAGAGTAACTGACAAGAGTTACGAGAAAAAGGAAATAGTAGAAGTAGGAACAAGAAGCACTCGAAGGGCGAGTGTAAGATATGAGAAGAATGAATGAAAATACATATCAATAAGAAGAGATATAAGTGAAGAGTTTTGATTTTAGAATAAAAAGAGAAGAATGATTGTCAAAAAATGTATCGACAATTTAAGGCGCAAAAACAGTATTAGAGAGAAATGGAGGGAAACTAGAAAGAGAAACAAACTAATGCACAGACAGCAAGCATAAAGATAAAATCAGTGACGATTAGGTCGTCACACCCCCCCCCCCCAAAAGGGTCAATTTGCGGAAAAATTCCAAAATTGAGGTAGATACATCAGAAGGTAGCCCGTTCTGCGCTCTTTCAGAATTTGTATACGCTTTTACAAAAATCCTCTATTTCGCCGGAAACTGAAGATTTCTGGAAGCCATCCTCAAAAAACCTCAAAAATTCTCAAATATTGAAAGATTTTCGAAAAAATCCTTTTCTTTTATTTCTCAATTTGCACTTTCAAAAAGCGGATCGCAAATTTCTCAGTCCAGCTCCACACGATGTATTAAATTTTTTTCTTTTTGAAAGAGCATGTCAAGGTGTAGGGCACTGCAGAGCCCTTTTTTCAAAAACCGTTCTTTATGATTACACATCAAGGGATCTTTACTCAACCCCTCCCCCCCTTTTCGGGCTTTTTGAAGTCATTGAGTTCGTGATTCCTATTTCCCGCTGAAAAAGTAAGAATTAAAAAAAAAGGACTCTGCAGAACCCTGGATGTTCATATGCTTTTTCTAACAAAAAAAAGTAAAAGATATATCATGAACCCGGACCGAGAAATTTGGGTTGCCAAATTTGCTATTTTTGACCCTTGTCAGGTCTGTATCTCAACCAAACATCATGATAGAGGGCTGAAAATTTAACCATTACCTTTTCAAACCTGACCTAACATTGCCTGTAAGTTTCATGCAACTCGAACGTTCCAGAGCCAAGATCAATTTTTGAGGGGGGGGGGGGGCGCTTAAAATATCAAAACAGAAGATTTTTCAGAAGTATATCACACAAAGAAGTAAACGCGTTTTATGTGTATCGATAATTAATTGTCGAAAAATGGCGAAAACAATATTTGGATATTGTCCTACATCAGATGCACAAGCACAGAAGAGAAATATATTAATGAAAGACACAAGCCTTTGTTTAATGCCATTTTCGTACCACACACGCAGCTGCACTATTATTTTAGCATAGATGAAATTCATGGCAAAGATCACGATATTTAAATCATGTGCATTAGAATTTGAAAAATAACTGAGTGATTTATTTCATCCTTATGAAAGCTCGAAATAAGCGATCTTCAAAGATCATGCAAACATTCTATTCATGAAAATCAGATGATACGTGATGACTGGTCACATAATATCTCATAGTGAATATTATTATTAAAAGTTCCATGTGGAGCAAAAGTCACTGTATTTGACCTTGTACTTTTCCTTTACGTTGTGATTGAGGTAAGAAAAGTGTAGTAGAAATTTTGCTCCAGACTTGATTTTCGCTTAAAATAGTTTGCCTGAACAATTCTGTAAGCCGTAAGACCCTAATTTTAACCAAGTCGAGTATGAGAGTTGATAAATGAAATTTGATTTTCAATGACAATAACATATCATATATCATAGTATCCGTGGTCTCTATGCTTAAGAAAATTCTATTATTTATTCGTTTCTGCGACAACTATTACTTTAATTTGACTTTAAATTAATTGAGGAAACTAATACCAACAAACATATCCAATGAAATGAGAAGTGATACTAAGATGAGAAAGAATAATGAACAAATTTTCACGACAAGAATCAACGATTACGAGCAGTTATGGTTATAAAAGAAATTTATTGTTTCTGTCGATGAAAATGGCGCAATATTTTCGAGCGAACAGTTATCAATGATGTTATTCATGAAGAATAATCCAGCTATAAAATCGTTCACTCGGTGCTACTACTAGCACAATGCAATTGATTAAACTCTCCTAAATAACCCTATAATCTCAAAAAAATAGTTGAGCATGACAAATCATCATAGATGAGCTAATAGCATTGACTTATGGGTGATAGAAATAAGATTAGTTACTCACTTTTACATCTCTAACTAATAGCTCATGTACAAGAATGTGTGAACAAGCTTGAGAAAACTGTAATCAACTTGGATAAAACATATTCACACACTGCTTAAAAAAGTCCAGATGAAATTAGGGGTGTCATTTTCCTGTTAATTTAAAATAAATATAAATTTTCAATAATTTATATTTATTTTAAATGTAAATATTTTTGATCCGTAATTTATATTTAAAATAAATATAAATTGTCATAAGTTATAATTTATTATAAATATAAATTACGATAAGTTACATTTATTTTTAAAAATAAATTATTTCTTTGCATAATTTATATTTAAAATAAATATAAATTATTGAAAATTTAATTTACGGGTAAATTAAATGAAAAGTAAATATAAATTGACACCATTAGATGAAATCTAATATTTCTTATCTATGAACATTTTTCTATGTTCAGTGATACTCCCAATAGAAATCTTCCGAAATCCAATAAAAATCTAATGCGAAGTTCTCTGTGTAATACATTCTAACAACGTTTTCGGCTGAACATAAGCAATAGGGGATGAAATATTTCTTATGTTCATTTATTATATAGAAACCTTATGAAATATTACTTGCTCAATTCACAATCTCAAACGTGATGGATCTAGAACCTTGGTCAAGACTCAACAGATCGAAAGTCATAACATCGGCTGTTATAAAAATGGGGATTGAAAAGACATTCGAGATCGTTGACCGTTGAAAATTCGGGCTAGAAAAAATCAATTGGAGAGAAAAATGTATTGGAATTATGCCACAGATTTCTCGTTGCATTTATACTGAAAAACGTCGATTTGGAAAAGAAGAACTTGAGAAGGAATGCACCAGTAGCAGTATTACTGGTCCTGTGAGTACCAGTATTTCCAGTTTGCCAGAATCATCGGTTTTTAACAGGCATCAGTTTTGAGATTTCTACTAACTCAAACCTCCAATACTGGTGCGTGTTGATATCAGTTATTTTGATAAACTTGCTATACTGGTGCACATACAACCAAGAATACTGGTACTGGTGCATCCCTAAATTTATGATGGCAACTGTAAAGATCTATTTAATTAATTGGAGCGTATGCACAAATATTTTATTAGATATAATTTTAGTACCAAGAATCTGGTATTGAGTACTGAGCGTTTTCAGTCTACTCTTTTAATAATATGATAATTGCTGAAATCGAGAAAAAATTGCACATTTATATGAAGATTGATCTTTTCAGATTAGACAGAACTATTCAGTCAGGATTTTTTTCTAGAAATCAACGGATATTTGAAATATATTATCTTAATCCGAGGAATTCATTCTTCTTTAACTCTTATTTCTTCGCAGATTGAAAATTTTCTCATGAATAACAAAGGTAAATCAAACAACTATTTATCTCTGCAGGAGAGTACTGTCGCTAATCTAATCGAAAGTGAATGCTCAGTTTCAGGTGAACATGGTACGAGAAACAATCACTAAGACATCATCGCTCAGGAAAATTCGACCACAATTCTTCAAACCATGTATAAGATTTTATTTTGATGTCAATTATAATCGATGTTTTCCATTACTATAGGAAATCTTGCCTCTGTTCAATACAGTATTTAATAACCAATCGTGTGATTGCGTTTCCTATGTTCGCAATGATATTCTTGGTCACTGGTATAATAGTAGTTTGTGTTACTGCAGCAAAAAAACCAGGTATGTCCATCTTGCTTAGCATACCTCATATTCAATAGAATGAAAACTTTGAAATAGATTGATTCTTTTTTCAAGTATTGTAGGTTTCTGTTGAAAAACCTCTGAAATTATAGGAAAAATTACTGCGGATATACTAGAGGCAGATCATCAATCGAAGACAAAATGGTATAAGCATTACAACTTTCTAAATATAGAATATTCACACAAACTGGGATATATATCAGCCAAGATCATCACTATCAATGAGACTGATACTTTTATAATAACTTGCACCCAATAAGCCTAGAAAAAGACACGATTCATTTTTTTTCTTTCAAGCGAACCGACCCGAATTACACCTGTTTGATTTCGTGTTGTACTTATTTAAAGAATCATGGTTTAGGCGGAATCTTTTTCAAGAATTCGTCTAATTGTCACTTTGTTCCAGAGAAATAGACATGAACAGTTTTTCTGAAAAAGAGATTATCGCATTGTCGATAAAGGACTAGGACGGATAAGGCCGTTTTTCCCCCTTCGCGAAATCGAGCTATTTTTATTGGATTGAAGTTAGGTTTAGACTCTGATCATGTTCCATATGTTTTTTTCTCAAATTACTTTTAAAAACTTTTTCGGACCAGCAGTCCACCACAGGGACAGTAAAAAATTTTATTTTTCAAAACTCAAATAAAATGTATTTTGGGTTATAGAGTTAAGCGTGCTGATTAATAATACAAACATTATAAGGTCCTTGAATCTTTCTTAGTTGTGTAAGCTTCAGATTTAAAGATGACCTTTACAACGATATTGTCAATGATCAACATACTGTCGACGCCTTTGCATCGTAGGATTTTTTCGAAATGTACACTATATGTGTGAAACTATATATTCTATCTGAAAATTAGTTTTGCACAATGATTTTGCCGGATACTTTGAGATCAACTGGTCAAAAATCGCTTTTTGCTGTCTTAAACCATATTTAGTTCGCTGTTTTATCATGAGGAATACAAGAAGCAATAGTATTGTTTCCTAGAGTAAGTAACTTTTTACGCTCTATCGATCTAGTGTGTTTATAATGTAAAAATACTGGTTCCCACTGTCAAAAACGTCAAGACTCGCTTTTTGTCTGATTTATTTTACTAAAAGCATCGTATAATGATGAGCATTGGGTGGTTACACTCTAAAAATATAAGTACTTTCCTGAACCCCCTAAAAAGGTTCGGTAGATTTGAAATAGCATCCAAATGACCAGAAATGCTTAAAAAACGATTGTTCAGTTCTACGAAACTTAAAGGTTTCGTAGAAGAGGGTTCGACCCGCGGGCACACGGGAAGATCCTTTAAAAGTTTCGTAGAACTGAACAATCGTTTTTTAAGCATTTCTGGTCATTTGGATGCTATTTCAAATCTACCGAACCTTTTTAGGGGTTTCAGGAAAGTACTTATTTTTTTTAGAGTGTATCTTTTAACTTACGTCGATTATATAATTAGTGGCTAGACTTAAATAATTGAAGTACAAGAGATGGATAAAACTACCGCTTTCTTCAAAAATATTTGAAGGGCGGTTATACGTTCTCTAGCAATCAATACATACATGTATACACCCGATTTGCAATAGGTCGACTGGTTTTGGATGACTCACCTCCTGCACAGGTCACAGAGGAGAAGAGCAAAGATGGATAGATGCACTCCAACACGAGAAAGAGAATCCTTGTAAATCTTTCGACCTTTTTTAAGTTCGTTATATATATTTATATGCGTACTCTCGAGAGCGACTATATACCCTCATGATCTCATGACGGCGATTGTTTACTTATTAATGCTGATTTTGTCCCTTTAATTATGGTTACGTATAAAATTTGCAAAACTAGTATTTCAATTTTTTGTTTCCTGATTCCCAAATGTAATGGCCGTACAATTCTAAAGTGCTGTTGTTAGTCTCTCAATGGAAATGTAACTATCAGCGCTTGCAGCAATGATGTCACATTTTTTTTGGTACTTAGGTTTCACTCACATTGATGCTTGCCAATAGGGACCAGTTTCAAACAGCTACTCGGAGTTTATCAAGAGCACACAGCCTATGCTTAACTTGATGAAAATCTTGAGAGAAACGATCAAGCATATGGTATACCGACAGAAAATTTAAGGAAAAATATTTTCCTAATGAGTTTCGCAGTGGAACACCAGTCTTTTCACATTTTAAACACACTAGATCGATAGAACGTGAAAAGTAACATATATTTGTAAAAACTGGTACTGCTTCTAATATTCATCATGACGCAACAGGGGGACTAAACATGGTTTAAGATAGGAAAAAAGCGATTTTTGACCGCTTGATCTCAAAGTACCCAAGCAGACAAGAATTCGGGAACACGTGTTTAAACGCATCGAACGAGAACCGCGATTGTCATCCATTCACGCTCATGAATAAAACGCAATAAAAGCGGTTTCTGTTTAAAATGTTCGCTTCTTAATTGTGAAAGCACAAAAAAGTTCAGAAATCGAGCGTTCAAACGCATTGTTTCTAAATTCTGAATACTTCTGGAATAAGAAGGCGTTTAAACGCTCAATTGCTGAACTTTTTTGCGTTTTCACAATTAAGAAGCGAACATTTTAAACAAAAAACGCGTTTATTGCGTTTTATTCATGAGCGTGAATGGATGACAATCGCGGTTCTCGTTCGATGCGTTTAAACACATGTTCCCAAATTCTTGTCTGCTTGGGCATGAGAATAGTTTTTCATTTTATTTAGGAACAGATGAAAGGCCTTGATTGTGCGACATTCCGTATAGTATTTGCTCGCTCTCAGATATTATGCGCTCTTTCAAGGGCATTCTGTGGCGTTTCAGAGATAAAACGTGACAAAAAACCTGAGGGATCGATTTCAGCAAAACTCAGCAAGGTTCTTATCAAAAGAACTAATACGTATTCAAATCTGGTACGAACAAGAGGACGATTTGCACCAAATATTATCTGAATAATGAGAATCTAAAATACGTAACTCGATAGAGAAATTTAACATTTATTAAGTAACTAATCGTTAAATATACTTTCTTGTGAAACTTAGTCGCGAAATGTGAACTTATTTTTAATGCAACGTCACGAGATCCAATTGATTATAAGTATGGTGCACGGTCTGTCGCCATAGGCGATTTCAACAACGACACTTGGCCAGATCTTGCTGTTGCCAATCATGATTCTAATAATGTAGCTATATATTTTGGATATGGGAATGGTACATTTTCAAGTTCAGTCCTGTACGAATTAGGACCAAGCTCTGCTCCGTACATGGTCGTTGTCGGCGATTTTGACAACGATGGTAAACTCGATATCGCTGTCGCCAACTTTGGAACAAACAACATTGGTTTACTTCTCGGAACCCAAAATGGGTCTTTTGTGAGCTATACACCGCTATCAACTGGATCATCTCGCCCAGTTTTCATCTACGTATCTGATTTTAATAGTGATGGTGCAGTTGACATAGCCAGCGCTAACTATGGTACACATAGTATAAGTGTATTTTATGGGTATCGAAATGGGACTTTCTCAGAAGCAAGTATATACTCCATGGGTTATGACTCTTTCCCACTTGCAGTCATCGGCGGAGATTTTAACAATGACAACCAACTAGATCTTGCTATCACGAATTATGGCACAAGCACTGTCTGTATACTACTTGGAAATGGTAATAACACCTTCTTCAACAGAGCTGTATTTTCAACTGGTTTTAATTCCCATCCACATTCGATTGTCATTGGTTTTTTTAACGACGACACTATATTGGATATCGCCATTGCCAGTTATGGTACAAGCAATATTGGTGTATTCTTGGGCCACGGTAATGCAACTTTTCTAAAACAAACGATATATTCGGTTGACCATTCTTCTCCATACTCCATTGGTATTGGTGACTTCAACAAGGATAATCGAACGGATATAGCCGTCGCTAGTGAGGGCATAGCTAATATTGCTGTATTTCTCGGAAACGGCAATGGGACCTTTCTAAGTCCTAAAACGTATTCGACTGGATCTTCTTCTTCAATATCCATGGCCATAGGAGATTTCAACGCAGATACTCGTTTAGACATGGTCTTCATTAACAATGACACAGACACCATAACTATTCTGCTTGGATATAACGAATTGTTTCCGAATCCATTGACATTTTCAGTAGGCGAAACCCCATACTACGTAGCTATTGGTGATTTTAATAACGATATCCGTCTAGATATCGTCATTACTAATACGAGTGACAACACTGTAAGAGTTCTTTTAGGATATGGTAATGGCTCTTTTGCAAATCAAGGGACTTTTTCAACTGACATTGAACCAAACGGTGTGGCGGCCGATGATATTAACAACGATGATCAAGTGGATATCGTTGTTGCTAACGGTAATAGTAACACTGTAAGCGTTCTTCTCGGGTATGGTAATGGCTCTTTTATGAATCACATGACATATTCAACTGGTACTAATCCAAACAAGTTAGCTGTTGGTGATTTTAATAAGGATACCCGATTGGATATCGGCGTTACTAATTCAAATGACAACACTGTAAGTATCCTTCTGGGATATGGTAATGGCTCTTTTGAAAATCAAAGCACATATTTAACTGGCGCATTTCCATACGGCGTAGCTATTGGTGATTTTAATAACGACACACGTCTGGATATAGCTGTTACTAATTCGAATGACAACACTGTAAGTATCCTTCTAGGATATGGCAATGGCTCTTTCTCGAATCAAATGACATATTCAACTGGTACTCATCCAAGCGAGTTAGCTGTCGGTGATTTTAATAACGACACGCATCTGGATATCGTCGTTACTAATTCTTATGACAACACTATAAGTATCCTCCTGGGATATGGTAATGGCTCTTTTGAAAATCAAAGAACATTTTCAACTGGCACATTTCCATATGGCGTAGCCATTGGGGATTTTAATAATGATTCTCGACCGGACATCGTCGTTATCAATGAGAACGAAAACAGTGGTAGTGTCTTTCTCGGATATGGTGATGGCTCCTTCGGAAATCAATTGAAATTTTTAACAGGCTTTTTTCCAATAGGCCCAGTTGTAGGTGATTTTAATAATGACACCCAACTCGATATCGTCGTTCCGAATTGGAATGATGGCACTTTAAGTGTGCTTCTTCGGAAAGACATAGGTGCTCTGAATATCACAAGTACATTTGCAGCTGCGGCTGGCTCTCTGTTACAGTCATTTGCCATTTTTGATGTCAATAGCGATAGTCTACTAGATATTATTCTCTGTAATTATGGTACTAATAATATTGGGATCCTCCAAGGTCTTGGAAACGGAACCTTCGGGAATGAAATAGTGTACCCAGTAGGCTTAGAAACCCAGCCTAACTCAATCACCCTTGGTGACTTCAATAAAGATGGTCAAATAGATATTGCAGTGTCCAATTATAGAACTCGAAACCTTATTACCTTTCTTGGAAGCGGGAACGGAAAATTTGAAAACCTAGGAACGTATGGCGGTAGTTTCGATTTTACTCCATTAGTTATCGCTGCTGGTGATTTCAACAACGATGGACTTTCAGAAATTTTCTTGTGCGGATATTATATCATCACTTTTTAATCATGTCTAATAGCTTTCCTAAACGATCCTTCTCATTGATCAAGATTGCCAGCAATTTTTTCATAAAAGACGTAATAATCTGAGCCACTTTTAGTTTCTTTAAATTGATATCAGTATGGGACTGAAGTGAGCTGTTTGTATGGAAAAACGCAAACTGAAGAACCGTACTAGCATCCAACACCATGATTCGTGTGTTTTAGTAATTGCGACCTAACACCTATTCAAGTACCGTGATAGTTGTGTATGATTTTTTTCGGCTCTATTTACTATGCATTCTGCCAATTAAGAAAGCGGAATAAGAAGTATTTAGTATCTTGTAATCTCGAAAAGTCAATACCATGCAGCTTCAACTTCGTCAAGCATCAAACAATTGCGTTTCAGTGTTTTCAACTTTTCAAATACATAAAATAAATGACTTAGCCACGTAAAACAGTAAGCGCAGCAATACGAAAATCGAAAAAGTCTCATACGCTGTACAGAAATCACTATGCGAAAGTACGAAGTCAAAGGTATCATGACCATTTCTGAAGTTGACCCTCTCTAAGAAATCTATGCTTAAACTGATATTTCCGAACGTTATCCTGCCAAAATAGAACCAAATCCGTTATCTTATTTGTGTTTTAAGTCAAAAGAATTGATCATATTGGAAGAATAACCCAGTTGAAATAAAAATATTATAATACATCACATTTGATACTTCAATTGACACTTGGAGGCTCACATTTGTAAGTGAAAACTGAAATCGCCAATTACTCAATATTAGTTGTTCTCATCAACATCAAAGATAGGTATATGATAGTCTATAATTTTCTGTAATCCAACACGCATTATGTGAACAGTTCATATTGTGGTCGCATACGATGACACCGATCATGTAGATGTGTTTCAAGCACGTGATACTGGATCTTTCAGTCGCCATATGAAATTCACGACCGGTTATTTCCCACGAGCTGTAGCTGTTGCTGATTTCAATAATGACAACTTATTGGATATTGTAACTGCTAATTCGATTGACAACAATATAAGTATCCTCTTTGGATCTGGTAATGGCTCTTTTGTAAATGAAAAGACGTATTCAACTAGCTCCTATCCGTACATAGTAGCTATTGGTGATTTTAATAAAGACACACGTTTGGATATCGTCGTTGCTAATTGGAATGACAGCAATATAAATATCCTTTTAGGATCTGGTAATGGCTCTTTTGTAAATGTAAAGACATATTCAACTGGCTCTAACCCGTCAGGCATAGCCATCGGTGATTTTAATAATGACACACGTTTGGATATCGTCGTTACTAATTCGAATGACAACAATGTAAGTATTCTTCTGGGATATGGCAATGGTTCTTTTGCAAACCAAAGGACATTTTCAACTGGCTCTAATCCGTCAGGCGTAGCCATCGGTGATTTTAATAACGACACACATCTGGATATCGTCGTTACTAATTCGAATGACAACACTCTAAGTTTCCTTCTGGGATACGGCAATGGCTCTTTTGTAAATCAAAAGGCATATTCAACTGGCTTGTATCCGAACAGCGCAGCTATTGTTGATTTTAATAAAGACACGCATCTGGATATCATCGTTCCCAATGTGAATGACAACACTATAAGTATTCTTCTGGGATATGGCAATGGTTCTTTTGCAAACCAAAGGAAATTTTCAACTGGCTCATATCCATACGCCGTAGCCATTGGGGATTTTAATAACGATGCCATATTGGATATTGTCGTTGCTAATTGGAATGACAACACTGTAAGTGTTCTTCTCGGATATGGTAATGGCTCTTTTCTAAAGCAAATGACATATGCAACCGGTTTAAGTCCTGTGTCAATAGCAGTTGGTGACTTTAATAATGACACCCGGCTGGATATTGTCGTCGCTACTTTCAATGAAAACGCCATAAGTGTGCATCTCGGATATCCTAAGGAAAACTTTATTTACGGTATTAGTCTGCTTACTGGTAATGGATCTAGACCTAGATCGTTAGCCATCGGCGATTTTAACAATGATGGTCAAAAAGACATTGGAATTGTGAAGTCGAACAGTAGCAATGGCGACATTTTTTTGGGATTAGGCAATGCTTCTTTCACAAATCAAATAGCATATTCAACTGATTCCTCTGCTTGGTCAATTGCTGTTGGCGATTTTAACAACGATACTCTACTTGACATCGTCGTTGCAAATCACGACAGTGAGAACATTGGAGTATTACTTGGATGGGGTAATGGTTCATTTACAAACCAGAAAACGTTTGCCACTGGTTTTGGATCTGAACCTTGCGCCGTAAGCGTTGGAGATTTTGATAATGACAGTTTATTAGACATTATTGTCGTGAACGAGGGAGTGAATAATGTAGGTGTATTGATAGGGTATGGCAATGGCTCATTCGCAGATATAAAAGTGTTTTCAGTCGGTTATGGAACTAATCCAATCTCACTATCAGTAGGTGACTTCAACAACGATGGAAAGATGGACTTTGCGGTTGCCAATAGTGGTTCAGACAATTTGAAGATCTTTCTACAGACTTGCTAATGGCATGATCTCTCGCTTGACTTATTTTTTCTTTTTTTTCACTTTTTCTATCTATTATTTAGAGCTACTAGTATTTCTTGCTAATCTGTTGTACATGAATATTTATGTCTGGACTCATACGCACTACTCTCTAAAAAAAAGGAGTTTTGCAGAACCTTTTAAGGTTCTGTCTTTTACCCGATCGTAGAACTCCCTAAAAATGGTTCTGTACATAAAATAGGTGTTGTAGATGGTGCTTGAACTCTATTTTTCTCTGGCAGAATCATGTTTGTGGGGTTCTGCAATCGGGTAAAAGACAACCGTAAAAGGTTCTGCAAAGTTGCTTTCTTTAGAGAGTAAGGATGCGAAAAAAAGATGCGTCTTCATGTAAATAAATAAACGTTTTTAGATACCAAGCAATCATGAAATAATCATTTTGAACTATGTTCTACCGACGGCGCAAACGTCTTCATGTAACATGTCTGCTAATTTTTCAAGCACTACAAAGCTATTGTTGAGAGTCAAATTCAGCCATATGGAATCAAAATTTTGTAGTCTTTCGTAAAATAGAAGCAGAGTTTTCTTTAGATACAAGCTGGGAAAGCTATAACAAGTCGTCAAGGGATTTAAAAATGATACGTGTACAAAATTTTACCTTGTTTAATTCTATGCTTTGACTGAAACGTATTTAAAGCAAAATGTGAGTCGGTTTCCCCCTTTTCAGCTCTGTAGAGGAAACTTTCCTCTACAAAATGCGCTTTTAACTTTATGTTTTATCTTAAACTAAGCATTTCAACTATTCTGCTTGTCCACGTAACGCGCTACTTCGGTGGTGAAGTTTTTGAAAATTTTTTTTTCCGGATGGACCAATCTCGACACGTCAGCAGATGCAGGTTTTTGCGTTGATTACGAATTTAATATTCTTTCTTGAAAAAATCGCATTTCAGCTACCAAAACGGCGTTTTAAACTTTTGAAAAATCGTATTTTTAATTTCTCTACGGAGAAACGTTTTTGAAAATGTCTGATTATCATACCATTTGATACAGAATTTAAATGTCTACAAGATAGCGCATTTATTTTTAACTTTCTCTCCTGGAGTCAAATTTTTAATTGTTGTAGATTTTCCAATTTTCTGTACTAATAACGAGGTTCCGCTTCGCCGTAGCTGCTTGATTTTTCAAACACAGGTTATATGTAGAGAAAAGATCAATCTCCGTAAAAATTAAATAAATCTGAGCACGTTAAGTTACCTAAAATTGATCGACAAAAAAGAGTGTCACAGCATTACGTTTTCTGTTCTCACTTTTTATATGAATAATGAGAGTTAGGAGAACATTCTTTTTATCTTTGAAAAGCTCGTTTCATGCTCTACAAACTTGATTCCAGGGCTAATTTATTTGGAGACTGTCGTTTGCAAGGAATTGATAGATGACTCAGAGAGTTGTAAATTTAGGGTCCTTCTGTGTCACAGTGCTACGTGCCTATAAACCATTTCTGTAAGCTATAGAGTTCAATCAAAAAATATCAAATTTATAGAATAGATAGAAGTTGTCGAGCTGCGTCAAATGGCGTTTGAATGAACTTTCTAGCTATCATTGTTCTCCAGATATTTCAAAAAACGATTGCCAAAATGTCACAGCGTTACGCTTGGAAAAGCCGTATTTTGAACTTCTAAAACGCAGCCTCTGAGGAGTCACATTTTCAATGAGAGCCAAGTTATGTATAAATAGCTTTTCTTCCGAAAAATGCCTTACTTTTGAGCGATTTCAGATTTCGATTATTGTGATGACCTCCTCCTCCTTCTACAATAGAAGGCCATCAGCACAGATGAAACCAGCCTCATTCTTTTTGACTCACTGTAATGCTGTCAGTCTGAAAAAGTCAGACCAGGCTGGACCAACCAGACCACGGGTAAAATACGAGTCTACCATCGGTAGATCAATTATCACAATGAAATATTGTGTCACATAGAACATGTACGAGTTATCAAATTATTGCACTGGCAGAAATTGAAATGCAACAGTTACATTAAACTTGAAACCAGTTAGACTTAGGAGGAACGTACGCGGTGATTACCGATGAATTTGTACTACTATTGATTATTTCTAGTAGGAAAGCGTCTGAATAATATAAAAAACTATGATCCCTGTAGATTTTTCATGCGTTTACAGGTTCCACTTATCTCAACAATGATGTTAGAAATTGAAGTGCTTTTCTAGTCCAGTTGAGAAGCCTGTTAGTTATTATGCGACATAATTCAATTGACGTTTTTATTTTGAGGCGTTATATACATCTGTAGAACACAATAATTTTGTTACACACGTTCTGGAAAAGAGTTTTGAAGTGAATAGAGTAGATATTTTGAACTCAATCTCTAGGGTTCCATCACAAGTGTGACGTTCTATGTTGAGAGCGTTCTTACGTCGCGTTTCGCCTTTTCTGGCTTTTCCTTGTCTACATATCTCTTCTCTTTCATCCTTCATAGGTAAGATCAGTTCATTACTTATTCTGTTGGCAGGAATACATATATCATCTTTCATAATTTTCTTCCTGTTTTACTCATCTTCTTCTTGTTATGCCCATATTTTCTCTTGTTGTATCTTTTCCTTCCCTGTCTTTCTTTGTTGCGTATATAAGCGCGTGTTGTGGATGTAAACGACGCGATTCTTGAGAACAAGAATACTAAATAAAGTGTAATACCATCAACACTCTAAAAAAAGAAGAGCTTTACCGAACCCCCAAAAAGGTTCGGCAGATGTTAAAAAGCTTGCAAATGTGTTGAAAATTCCAAAAAAAGAATAAAAAAATATACGGAACCTTTAAAGGATCTGACCGTGTGCCCACAATCAGATCCTTTTTTCTTCGAAACCTTTTTAAGTTCGGTAAAACGAAAAAAAGGTTTCGCAGGCAAATACGAAACTCGAAAAGTTCCG